>JAKZJZ010000463.1:0-48647 GCA_022702705.1 Papilionanthe hookeriana x Papilionanthe teres
CTTCAAGTCTTAATCAAATTCAAATTCAATTTCTTCCGATCTCGAATCAAATATCAATCACATCAAATTCGTACCTTTTGGGTCGAGGATTTTACATCCAAGATCGCACCGCTTTAGGATTCTTTTCCTATTGCACCGAAATACATCAAATTCAAATTCAACTCTTTTGGGTCGAGGATTTTACATCCAAGACCGCACCGCTTTAGGATTCTTTTCCTATTGCACCGAAATACATCAAATTCAAATTCAACTCTTTTCGGGTCGAGGATTTTACATCCAAGACCGCACCGCTTTAGGATTCTTTTCCTATTGCACCGAAATACATCAAATTCAAACCTTTCGGGTCGAGGATTTTACATCCGAGACCGCACCGCTTTAGGATTCTTTTCCTATCGCACCGAAATACATCAAATTCAAATTCAACCTTTTGGGTCGAGGATTTTACATCTAAGACCGCACTACTTTAGGATTCTTTTCCTATCAGACCGAAATACATCAAATCAAACTCTTTCGGGTCGAGGATTTTACATCCAAGACCGCACCGCTTTAGGATTCTTTTCCTATCGCACCGAAATACATCAAATTCAACCTTTGGGTCGAGGATTTTACATCAAGGACCGCACCGCTTTAGGATTCTTCCCTATCGCACCGAAGTACATCAAAATTCAAACTTTCGGGTCAAGGATTTTACATCCAAGACCGCACCGCTTTAGGATTCTTTTCCTATTGCACCGAAATACATCAAATTCAACCTTTCGGGTCGAGGATTTTACATCCAAGACCGCACCGCTTTAGGATTCTTCCCTATCAGACCGAAGTACATCAAAATTCAAACTTTTGGGTCGAGGATTTTACATCCAAGACCGCACCGCTTTAGGATTCTTCCCTATCGCACCGAAATACATCAAATTCAAACTTTTAGGTCTTGGATTTTACATCCAAGACCGCACCGCTTTAGGATTCTTCCCTATCGCACCGAAGTACATCAAAATTCAAACTTTTGGGTCGAGGATTTTACATCCAAGACTCGCATCGCTTTAGGATTCTTCCCTATCGCACCGAAATACATCAAATTCAACCTTTCGGGTCGAGGATTTTATATCCAAGACTACACTCGCTTTAGGATTCTTTTCCTATCGCACCGAAATACATCAAATCAAACTCTTTCGGGTCGAGGATTTTACATCCAAGACCGCACCGCTTTAGGATTCTTTTCCTATCGCACCGAAATACATCAAATTCAAACCTTTCGGGTCGAGGATTTTACATCTAAGACCGCACCGCTTTAGGATTCTTTTCCTATCGCACCGAAATACATCAAATTCAACCTTTGGGTCGAGGATTTTACATCTAAGACCGCACCGCTTTAGGATTCTTTTCCTATCGCACCGAAATACATCAAATCAAACACTTTTGGGTCGAGGATTTCACATCCAAGACCGCACCGCTTTAGGATCCTTTTCCTATCGCACCGAAATACATCAAATTCAAACCTTTTGGGTCGAGGATTTTACGTCCAAGACCGCACCGCTTTAGGATTCTTTTCCTATCGCACCGAAATACATCAAATTCAAACCTTTTCGGGTCGAGGATTTTACATCCAAGACCGCATCGCTTTAGGATTCTTTTCCTATCGCACCGAAGTACATCAAATCAAACTCTTTCGGGTCGAGGATTTTACATCCAAGACCGCACCGCTTTAGGATTCTTTTCCTATCGCACCGAAATACATCAAATTCAAACCTTTTGGGTCGAGGATTTTACATCCAAGACCGCACTCGCTTTAGGATTCTTTCCCTATCGCAATGAAATACATCAAAATTCAAACTTTCGGGTCGAGGATTTACATCCGAGATCGCATTGCTTTAGGATTCTTTCCCTATTGCGATGAAATACATCAAAAAAAAAATCAAACTCTCGTGGTTAAGGATTTTACATCCAACACCACTTTGCTCCGAGATCTCTTCTCATTGCAACGATTCCGCCTAATCAATTCAATTTTCTTTCGAGGTCGGAGATGTTACATCTAAAACCTCGTAACTCCAATTTTCATTTCAAATCAAATCCCTCAAATTAATTTTCGACAAAACTTCAATCTAAATTCGAAACTCCAAACTAAAATTTAAACTCACACATCAAAACATAAATTGAAACAAAATAAAATCTAAATCGAAATTCCCTGTGTCATGTGATTTGGGATTTACCTCCTCTTCCTTTCCCCAGCCGAGAGTTCAAGAATCTTCGGTTCCGCAGATATACTTGACACTCCCTGCACAGAAACTCTTCTACTTCGTCCTAAGTTCGTCACTGACATCCGTGTTGGTTTTGTTGATCGCTTCGCCAACACCAATACGCGCGTGTGCTCCGTCACTCACCACACCTATCGAGGTCCATTTGTTGACCTCATTTTCGATGAGGTCTTCCCTTCTTCTTTTAGTGCTAGATCTAGCCTTAGCTTTTCCTTCGACTATCTTAGAGGACTAGAATCTGGGACCCACATTTTAGAAATTTAAACAACTTCTAAACTCCCCGCAAACTCCACAAACTCGACTATAGACCCCTAATCACCTAGAGGGTCGAAATCAAATGTGGAAGTTTAAAGGATGAGTTCCTATGTGACTCTTCGCCCTAGGACCGCCCCGGCGGCCTCGGTCCCGCGAAGGGGCCGACTTACACTACACTTACACACTACATTTCCACACACTTCCTAAAACCACACCCATACCCAACTTAACCTCCCTGACTCATGTGGGTGATTCACATGGATGGTCCTTAACCCCTAAGCCCTCGCTAAGAGGGTTAGTGAACAACATAATGAATGCCTCAAATGAGTCCTTTCATGGCTCATATGGACTTGAAATGGTTTCATGGCTCAACCAAAATGATTTCTTTCCACCTAAATTCACCCAATCTCCAATTTCCCAAATTTTCAATTTTTGACCCCCGAGACCCTACACCTATTAAACCTACCCAAAACCTCGAATTACTCTAAATTTTCGCAAAATTTCCAAATTACCCAAAATTTTCCAAAATCAATCCCAAACATCTCCACATCACTCAAATTGATCATCCATACCCAAAAATACCAAAGATTCCAAAAATACCCCCCAATACCCTCCAAATACCCAAAATACCCTTCTTGCCTAAAAATCCAAAAATTCAGAAAATTCCTAAAAATTCCAGAAAATCCCAAATATTCCCAATTTCATTTTGACCAACTACACCATGGGCCAATTTTGTCAATTTACCCTACCTTTGTCAAAACCCCCAATTTCACCCATTTTAACCCAAATTCAACCCAATTCAAATCCAAACTACCCCAAATTTGCTTCAAATCACTCATGACACATCCATGAGCTAAACCCAACAATTATTTCGCCCAACCTCTTTACAAAATTCCCATCCATAAATTCATTTTTAAACTTAAGGGCCCATTCCTTAAACCATTTTAAAAAGCCCATTTCCTTCAAAATTCAAAAGCCCAAATCTACCCTAAAGCCCACATGACATCTCCATTTGTCATCCATTTAATTAAATTCATTACCTAAGTCCTAAAATCATCATTGAATTATTCCAAATGAAGCTTCATCCAAATTCCCATCAAATTACCAAAAATTTCTTAAAACCCATTTTTATGAAATCGACTCAACTTTCCCCAAGCCAAAGACAAGCCATGCAAGCCATCGACAAGCCACATGAAGCCATGGGAGGCTTCGACATGTCACCATGCCATTTTGGGCAAAAGGAGGAGGCTCTTTCCTTAATTCCTAAAGGTGATTAACCACTTCCATGATTCCACTAAACCATGCTTAAGCCTAATCGTGCTTGGATGGTGACTCGACCCTACCGATTATGCCGAGCCAAATCACTTTTCCCTCACCCAAAACCATGCCTCGGATGGTGCACCTAGCCCAAATGGGTGGGTCGACCCATTTAGGTTCAAATTTAGCCATGCCCCCATTCCACTTTGAATCAAAGCCTTTACACATGGCATTGGCCAATTGATCGCACAAACCTCCAGCCTCGTCCCACCCGACCAAGATGGTGACCATTGCTCGGCCGGCCGGCCACTGTGCCGCCGGAAAACACCATGGCCGAGAACTCACATGTGAGCCAACATTGAAATTCTCACTCGCCGAGCCGCCCTCGCCTAGCTGGTCACCATGGCCGTTCTTCTCCTCACCAGCAGCAGCTCGATCCCAAGCCCTAACTCCCCCGGAGGCCTCCCGCACCACCTCTATTTAAACTCCACCCCTCTCGGCCATGAAAGAAGAGAAGCACAAACCTCGCCAAAACTCTGCCAAAATTGTTCCGCACCCTTCTCCACCCTTAGAGCACTTGATCCCCGAAGGAAATCCCCCCGCCATTTCTCCTCTCGTAAGCTCAATTTCGTAGTCGAAATTCCACCCAAAACCAGACACTTCTCCACAAACGAGCCAATTCCCAAATCGATTGGCTCTACACCTTCACCGTACCAAGAGAAGGTGTCCACCAGCAAAAGCCCCATCTCCGAGCCACCCAGCTTGCTCCAGCCTCCAAGCTTGTGATCTGGCTTGGTCGAAATCATATCCAGTACAATTCACTGCACTGTGGGACTTCATCCGGAGCTTGCATAGACCCAATCGAAGGTGCAACAACTCTCGGATCGAAGCCACACTTCTCCGAGCCAAGGTATGAGCTAACACTTCATCCCGAGCTTCGAAGATTCTCTATTTCAAATGCCTTAGTTTCAATGCATGTTAACCGTATAGATGCGTTCGTCTCTTCAAGACGAATCCATAGTAGTATAAGAACGTAAAAATCCATCGAGAATCGAGTGAGATCTGTGGGATTTAGTGTGGACGGCTCTCGGCGAGAACACTCGGGGACGATGAACGGATGCCGTCCATTCAATACACGCGCGCACGGATGGTCGGGATCGCGTCGGACCAGTGAGACGGTACGAGAACCGCGGGGCCCGGGCTGCCGACTCGTGTGGCGGCGTCGAATGGGAGCGCGCCGGCGCGGTCTTTCTGAGTCGCCGAGGATGCGCCGGCGCCGCGTGGATAAATAGAAAAATAGGGTATTTTCTCGATTTATTTAATTCCCTAAACTTCAAAAATTCATATCTCTCGTGTAGAAAAATCACAAAAATAAAATAAAAATACCCTCTTGCTCAAAGGAATCGCAGGAGAATAATGTGGAAAAGAAATCATTTAATTTCATCAAGTATTTTATTTTTTATAATTTATTTACTCTCTGCATTGTTTTAATTCTCCATGCATGCATACAATTCACCATGGCATGAGACCATAGGCTTTTGAAGCCTCCGAATTTGGGAACATTCCCTTAATTTTCCAAAGTCGAGGCCATCCCTATGAGGAGTTCTTGATTTTTCAAGTTCAGTGTCACCGTTTTGAGTATTTTAATTCCAGTAAATAGCATGTTGTGAAATAAATTCTAGGAAAATTTGGTGATGTTCCTTATGACCAGAGAACCCTAGGAAAAATAGGTTTTGACTTAGTTCATTTAAAACATACTCTAATCTGGCTTAAACACCCAAAATAGGTCTTTAATTAATTAGAGTTAACCAGGTATCAAATTGACTTGAAATCAATTCTCCACTGACCTTTAGGATCAGAGGAACCCACCATAAAAATTTGAGGTCAATTGGACTTGTTAGCCCTACTAATTGGGTCGATTAAGTCACTTAGCCATTTTAAACTTTAAAAATTCATAACTTTTAAAATACTTTTCAAAAATTCACAAAATTGATTTTGGAGCCTCTCTGATATCAGGGGAATCTAAGAAAATTAAAATTTCAATTTTCTAAAAAAGTTGATTTTTAATAATATTTTAATATTTTTAATAATTAAAAAATAATAAAAATCACAAAAATAATAAAATTCACCAAAATGTCACATTTTGAATTTTAATCACTTAGGAACAAATCCCACATTTTTCCTAGGTCTATTTAGTGAGATATTGAATTTTAAAACCCTAGGGTAATTTTAAAATTAAAAAAATGTATTTTCTAGCATTTTCACTAAAATAATTATAATAAATCATAGAAAAATCAGAAAATTGCAAAATTTATTTCTCTGGTTTCCTTGATATCAGAGAGATTTTTGAAAAATATAAAACCCATTTTTCAACATTTATTTTATTTTTAAATTAATTAACACTCCAAAACTTAAAATAATTATAATAAAAATAATATATTTCAAAAAATCACCAAAATTGGTTCAAGTGCTTCTCTGGTCATTAGGAATGTCCCCTAATTTTCTTAAGGACAGAAACTTTCCCTTGGTCATGTTATTAAATTTTCCTCGAAAATCTCTATTTTCCACCAAAAATAATTATATAAATAAATTAAATACAGAAAAATCACATTTTCTCCTCTCATGTCTTTATTGACATATGAGTGAAGTCACATAAAAATTTCAAGTTCATTTGGGTTCAATTTAGTGAGTTATGAAATTATTAAGCTTAAAGGGTAAAATGGTAATTAAAATCTTTAATCCTTAATTAAAACTTTAGGTTTAATAAAAAATCAACAAGTAAAATATTTGATCTTAATCTGATTTGATGATTGAAATTTAAATAATTAAAGGGTAGAAACCCATTAAATAATTTTAAAATGATTAAACTTTAATTAAATAATAGATTAAATTTGGAGGAATAATAAATTGGAATTATTAAAATAGGGATATTTATTAGGAAGAGATTTATTCTTTAATTTAAAAATCCCTAAACTAATTATATCATCAATACTCAATTTTTAATTAAAATGATAACTCAAATTTAAAATATTAAAAGACTTAATTAAATTATTAAACTCTTTTGAAATTTCAATTAAAATTAAAAATAAAGTAAATTAAAGATAAATTAAATTAAAATTAAATTAAATTTAATAATTAAATTAAATTAAATTAAAACAAATTAAATTAAATTAAACTAAATTAAAATTAAATTAAATTAAATTAAATTAAATAATTAAATTAAATTAAACAATTAAATATAATTAAATTAAATTAAACAATTAAATTAAATTAAATTAAATTAAATAATTAAATTAAATTAAATCAAATCAAATTAATTAAACACCAAATCAAATTAAATTGAACTATGTTAAACTAAATTAAAACTCAATTAAATTAAGTCAATTAAATATAACATCACCTAAGACATAAAGAATTCAAAATAAATGTAAAGCAACTTAACACTATTCCAAATTTAAACCCTTTAACTTAAATCAAATCATTTCAATACTAATTTACCCTCGAAAGCTTTGATTATTATAACTCCTAAATGGAACATCAAATGAAGTGTTACCTCACTCATAGGATATTCAAATGTCCTAGTTCACCGAGCAAGTTAACAAGACTCAAAACCTCGTACGATCGATTCATTTATATAATTAAATTCATTTGGACTTAAAACAATCCTGAAATATTGAAAAGATGTTTAAGATTCTTCTTAAGCACTTCCTCAATATGATAGGATATTTATAAGAACAATTGGACTTAATCGTCCTTTCGATGAAGAAAATCGTCCTCAAACAAAAAACACAAAGAACCTATGACGTCATAGGAATCGACTAGACTATAGGATTAGGAATTTGCAGAAAACCATAACCCTTCCCTTAGCTTTACCTAGGAACTTGCTTAAATATTCTAATTGTGTTTTAAGTGCAGCTTGGATGACGGGAAGACCCTCCAGTACGCTTTTATTTTTTTATCGCAACTTGCTCTCTTGCAATTTACTTTCCCGCAATTTACTTTCTTGCAAATGTACTTTATTTTTCTTGCATGATAAAACAACAGCTAGCATGAAAACCCACACCTTTAGGATAGTCCCTAAAACCGAAACCAAATTAAGTTAAAAGTCATCGCAAGATAAAACTCACCGCCACAACATTTCAAAATATAAAACAACTCAAAATTTAATCACAAACATAACACAAAACTACAATTACAACTAAATTAAAACGTCCCGTTGGATGATCGGAATACCTCGGATGATGTAACCTACGTGTTGCTAACGGGATTTCCCACTGCCTAAATGAAAGTGTGGAACTCATTCAGCTGAGTTTAGCAAATTCATCCTGGACTAAGTGAATCCGATAAAAATAATGATGCCGAAGGATGGAACCGCGGGATCTTAACCGTGTCGTTATAATCAACTTTAAGATTTGTTTTAATCAAAATACAAGAACACTTGGAAAATTAAGACTTCTCTAAACCAAAACACTTTTCTCATCTCCTCGATTTATGATTTCTAAAACTAAACCTCTCGCAACAACCAGTGAGCTTGGAGCATGGTGGGCAAGCACGGCCATCGTCGTCGCAAGAAACTTAAACCTACTTCAAAAAAATCTTCTTAGAATTAAAACAACAAAGCCATAGGATTTCGAGGTAGCTCGCTTAGTGCAACATAAATCCTCAACTCTTCGTTAGTGCATTTGCATTGCAAATTAAGCCCTAACCGGCCTTAGATTCCAAGGTAGTCGTCCGATACGACATAAACCCTCACATTTTCTATGCTATTTGTTTGATTTTATCATACAAATATAAGCCCTAATTAATTAAAATTGGCAAGATTGAAATACTAAATAAACATTAGGACTTTCCTAAACTCAAGCCAAACGATAGGATAGTCGGAAATTACCGAAGTTCACTTCGAATCGCTGATTTCTCCTACCTTTCTTCCTTTGGATTCACAAAACAAAATGTTCCAAAATTTGATCCATTCCCTATCGAAATTCCAAAATTCAATCTTCAAAACCTTAAACTTTCAAATTCTCGAAAGCAGTAGTTATCAATTATTATCGAGAGTTTTCTTAGGTGATTCCCGTCACTTAAGATGTAATTAACTATAGGGGCTTGCCCTTATAGGGAATTTTAAAGAACCTGTGTAATATAAACCCCGTTTCGATACTTTCATATTGCAAGTGGAATTTGTCAGCCTTATAAAATTGGTTCGCAGACCAAACGGATGTCACAAAACTTCTAGTTTATTTGATCGAGCCCCACCATCAAGCAGTGTGTCTATCCTTAGTGATAGATACACTATGTCATGGTGCGGTGCTCGTTTATATAAACTATTTGGGATGTGAGATCGCTTTAATCTCATATCTTAAAACTTTCAAATTTAAAAATTATTTTCAAAGCCAAATACTACTTTCTAAATTATATATATATTTAAATCAAATTTAAAATTTAAATTCGCCGACAACTTCTGTTAGGCGACCCCCCTTTTAAAATACAATACAACCCAAAATATGCCGACACACACAAACTGTTTTTTTTTCTTTTTTTTACAACACTTTTTCATATAACAAAACACATTTTCACACAAAAATAGTTTTTACGCCACTACAGTTTTCCAAGTCTAAACCTAATTATTTCAACTAAAATTCTCCCAAAGTGCTTTCCGAAGCTTACCCGGCAACGGCGCCAAAAACTTGACCCGACCCGCTATAACGCAGTAATTTTTGTATCCAAAAGATGGCCAAAAACTTGACCCAATTTATAAATAATGGCTAGTGTATAAAATTAAAATGTTGTAAAACTTTAGAAAATATTTTACACACTAGGGGTACTACACAAGTATACGTATCGTTTCAAGTAATATAGGGTTTTCTTCTATAACCCCAGTATCGATCCCACAGAGAAGCGAGCTAAGCAATCCTTTAGGTTAATTCTAGTCTATTTCTATAAGGCCTAAATTTGGAATGTCGAATAAAATGGGTTTTCTAATAACTAATCCTAAATAAAGTTCTTAAATAAAGATAACTAATGGATAAATTAGTTTGGAGAATTTCAAGATATTAAAAACTACCTTTCTCTAGCAATTACATAGATAATGTGTAAAAAAAAAATGCTTAGAATTAATATAGTAGTGCTAAATAGAAGCATTCATATTCTTTACCCTTTGGTCCAGGAATAAAGAACATTGGCTAATCTATAGATCGGTTCAAGATGTTTTATTATTGGGATGGGTTAATCTAAGTTCACACTTCTAGATGTCCAATGGTGGCTATGGTCGGCCCTAGCAGTGACCCGTTCCCTTTCTATAAACCAAATTATTTAGAATTTAGTCTGTCACTCTAAAAACTAATCAATTATGTGCCCAATAAATAATATCTTCCTATTTATTTGCACTTCACCTTAAATAACCCACATAAAGCCTTCGATTACCCAAGGATTCATGTGATATCTACTAGTTAAGAACTCATCTCCGGATAGGTTTCAGAATTCTTCAACTGGTTTTAACAATACAAGTGATCAATTTATAAAGTAAATGAAGATCTGGTATGAATATCATCACCATAATTTAATAAAAAAATATCTAAGCAAATCTTAATTCCTAAACATGCATCTATTTCGTTATAAAACAAAAGTAAATGAAATTAATAGCATAAGAAGTAAAAGAATTAATAGAATTATGTAATAAATTAAGTGCCAACAAGGAACTTATTTCATTATTATTCTATTATATTTATGAAACTATCTATCACCTAGAAGCATTTAATAGATAATTATATCATAAAAATGATTTTCCTACACATGCCACTACTTCATATTAAAAGAAAGAGTAAAGAAAATCACTTACGAAGCATGGTGTTGACCTCATTTTTGATGAGGTCTTCTCTCCTTCTTTTTAAGTACTTAGGATCTAGCCTTAGGCTTTTCCTTTGACTATCTTAGAGGACTAGAATTGGGATCCACCATCTAGAATTTCAAACCACTTCTTAACTCCCCGCAAACTCCACAAACTCGACCGTAGACCCCTAATCACCTAGAGGGTTAAAATCAAATGTGGAAGTTTAAAGGATGAGTTCCTATAGGACTCTTCGGGCCTTAGGACCGCCCGCGGTCGCCTCGGTCTCAGTGAAGGGCCGACTTACACACACACTACACTCATACACTACACTTTCACACACCTCCTAAAACCACACCCATACCTAACTCGACCTCCCCGACTCATGTAGGTGATTCACATGGATGGTCCTTAACCCCTAAGCCCTTGGCTAAGAGGGTTAGGAACAACATAGTGAATGCCTCAAATGAGTCCCTTCATGGCTCATGTGGGATTGATGTGGCTTCATGGCTCATGTGGGATTGATGTGGCTTCATGGCTCAACCAAGATGATTTCAGTCCACTCAAATTTACCCAATCTTCAATTTTCCAAATTTTCAATTTTTGACCCCCGGGACCCTACACCCGCCTAACCTACCCAAAGCCCTTGAAATTACCCAAATTTTTCAAAATTTCCAAATCACCCAAAATTCCCCAAAATCATTCCTAAACATTTCTCCCCACTCAATTTGATCATCCATACCCAAAAATACCAAAAATTCCAAAAATACCTCCCAATACCCTCCAAATACCCAAAATACCCCTCTTGACCCAAAAAATCCAAAAATTCAAAAAATTAGCAGAAAATTCCAGAAAATCCCAAATATTCTCAATTTCATTTTGGTTAACTACATCTTGGGCCAATTTTGTCAATTTACCCTACTTTTGTCAAAACCCCCAATTTGACCCATTTTAACACTAAGTGAACCCAATGTCAAACCAAACCTACCCAATTGACCCAAATTCTGGTCCAATTCAATTCTAAATTTCAATTCAAAATTCCCAACACCAATCTAGACAAAATCCAAGTCCAATTTGATTGACATTTGGATCCAATTTCACTTTTGGCCTTAAAGCCCAATTTGGACCCATGACCCAAACCTAACCCAAACTCACCCAATTCAACTCCAATTAACCCCAAATCTTTTCTAAACCTTCCTTAACATTCCCACAAGCAAAAACCTAACATGATTTGCCCAAAATTTAGAGCCAAACCCCACTCAAATTCAACTCAAAGCTAAAAGGCCCAATTTTGACCTAAACCCAAACCTAACCCAAATGAGCTCAAACCCCAAAATCAAAGCCCAACCAAAGTCAAAACCTCTTTGAAACACTCCCATAAACATTTCTCAACATTAATTTTACATCAATTTCAACCCTAGCCCAACATTGGCCCAACTTTGGCCCAACTTGGCCCACTTTGACCTATATTGGCCCATTCACCAAAAGAGCCCAAATTCAACCCAATTCAAACCCAAATCACCCCCAATTTACTTCAAGTCACTCATGACACATCCATGAGCTAAACCCAACAATTATTTGGCCCAACCTCTTTACAAAATTCCCATCCATAAACTCATTTTTAAACTTAAAGGCCCATTCCTTGAACCATTTTAAAAGCCCATCTTTTACCACATCCAAAGGCCCAAAATTGGTCCCAAAGCCCATATGACATTTCCCCTCATCATACTTTCAATTAAACTCAATACCTAAGTCCTAAATTCATCATCAAATCATCCCAAATCAAGCCATATGCCAATTCCCATTAAAATACCAAAATTTTTCTTAAACCCTTTTTCATGAAATCGACTCCACTTTCCCCAAGCCAAAGGTGAGCCATGAAGCCATGCATGAGCCACATGTGAGCCATGAGAGCCTTGGACACTCCACCATGTCATATCGGGTAAGAAGAGGGAGGGCTTTCCTTAATCCCTAAAGCTCATTAGACCTCTAATCATGATTCACCTAAACTTAAATTTAATCCAAATATATTTGGATGGAGACTTCTCCATGCCAAACCAACTCGATCCCTTTGATCCCCCACAGCATCCAAAGCCACCTCGAGGGGTGCACCAAGCCCAAATGGGTGGATTGACCCATTTAGACTCAAAACTAGCCATGCCCCATTCTACTTCGATCAAAGCCTTTACACATGGCAATTGCCAATTGCTCGCACCAAGTCCCGACCCCGACCACCTGACCTCGAGGGTGATCCATGCCCGGCCGGCCAGCCACCATGTCGCCGGAAAACACCATGGCCGAGAGCTCACATGTGAGCCAACTTTGGAATTCTCCTTCGCCGAGCCGCCCCATCCCCAGCGCCATCAGTAGCTGTTCTTCTCTTGCCAAGAGCAACTCGATCCCAAGCCATAACTCTCCCCGGGAGGCCCTCCACCCTCTCCTATTTAAACACCACCCCTTCTCGGCCATGAGAGGTGCTGAAACAAACCTTAAGGAAACTCGCCAAAATTGTTCCGTACTACTCCCCATACATGTAGCATTTGATCCCCACCGAAATCCCCCGCCATTTCCCTCTCGCGAGCTCAATTTCGCAGTCGAAATCCAAGCCCAAAACAAGGACACTTCTCCACAGTGAGCCAATCCCCAAATTGATTGGTTCTACACCTTCACCACACCAAGAGAAGGTGTCCACCAGCAAAAGCCCCATCTCTAGGCCACCTAGTTGCTCAAGCCTCCAAGCTTTGTGATCGACTGTGGTCAAAATCCAACCTAGGCAATTCACTAGACCAGGAGACTTCATCTGGAGCTTGTTGGGATCCAATCGAAGGTGAAACAACCCTCAGATCGAAGCCACACTTCTCTGAGCAAAGGTATGGCCTCACTCTTCTTCCTCAGCTTCTGAACATTCTCCATTTTTATTGAGTAAATTTCATCCCACATAAAATGTATGGATGTGTTCGTCTTCTCGAGACGAATCCATAGAGCATAAGAACACGAAAATCCATCGAGTATCGAGTGAGATATTAGGGATTTAGTGTGGACGGCTCTCGGCGAGGACGCTCGGGACGATGAACGGTCGCCGTCCATTTAATACACGCGCGGACGGGACAGCCTTAGATGGCGTCGGACCAGGAGATGGTACGCGAACCGCGGGACCCGAGCGCCGAGTCGATGGCGGCGTCGAATGGGGGCGCGACACGCGGCGTTTCGGAGTCGCCGAGGCCGACGCGGCGCCGCGTGGATAAATAGAAAATTAGGGTATTTTTCTATTTATTTAATTCCTTAAACTTCAAAAAATCCATAACTTTGTGTAGAAAATCGAAAAATAAAATAAAAATACCCTCTCGCTCAAATGAATCGTAGGAGAATAATGTGGAAAAGAAATTATTTAATTTCATCAAGTATTTTCTTTTTAATGATTTATTTCCCTTCTGCATTGTTTTAATTCTCCATGCATATAGGAGATTCACCATGGCATGAGACCATAGTGGCTTTTGAAGCCTCTCGAGTTCGGGAACATTCCCCGAATTTTCCAAAGTCGAGGCCATCCCTATGAGAAGTTATCGATTTTTCAAATTCATTTTACTCGTTTTGAGTATTTTAGTTCCAATAATTAGCATGTTGTGAAACAAATTCTAGGAAAATTTGGTAATGTCCCTAATGACCGCAGGACCCTAGAAAAATAGGTTCTTGAAAGTTAGCTCATTTAGAATAACCCTAATCGGCTTAAACACCCAAAATAGATCCCTAATTAATTAGAGCTAACCATACATCAAATTGACTTGAAACCAATTCTCCATTGACCTTTAGGATCAGAGGAACCCACCATAAAAATTTGAAGTCAATTGGACTTAGTTAGCTCTACTAAATGGGTCGATTAAGCCATTTAGTCAATCTCAACTTTCAAAATTCATAACTTTCAAAATACCTTTAAAAAATTCACCAAATTGGTTTTGGAGCCTCTCTGATATTAGGGGAATTTAAGAAAATTAAAATTTCAATTTTCTAAAAAAGTTGATTTTTAATATTATTTTAATATTTTTAATAATTAAAAAATAATAAAAATCACAAAAATAATAAAATTCACCAAAATGTCACATTTTGAATTTTAATCACTTAGGAACAAACCCCATATTTTTCGTAGGTCTATTTAATGAGATATTAAATTTTAAAGCCCTAGGGTAATTTTAAAATTAAAAAAAATGTATTTTCTAGCATTTTCACTAAAATAATTATAATAAATCAAAGAAAAATCAGAAAATTGCAAAAATTGATTCTCTTATTTCCTTGATATCAGAGAGATTTTTGAAAAATATAAAATTCATTTTTCAACCTTTATTTTATTTTTAAATTAATTAACACTCCAAGACTTAAAATAATTATAATAAAAATAATATAATTTCAAAAATCACCAAAATTGGTCCAAGTGGTCCTCTGGTCATTAGGAATGTCTCCTAATTTTCTTAAGGATAGAAACTTTCCCTTGGTCATGTTATTAAATTTTCCTTGAAAATCTCTATTTTCTACCAAAAATAATTATATAAATAAATTAAATACAGAAAAGTCACATTTTCTCATCTCATGTCTTTATTGACATATGAGTGAAGTCACATAAAAATTTCAAGTTCATTTAAGCTCTATTTAGTGAGTTATGAAATTATTAAGCTTAAAGGGCAAAGTGGTAATTAAAATTTTAACCCTTAATTAAAACTTTAGGTTTAATAAAATTAACAAGTAAAATATTTGATTTTAATCTGATTTGATGATTGAAATTTAAATAATTAAAGGGTAGAAACCCATTAAATAATTTAAAATAATTAAAATAAACTTTAATTAAATAATTGATTAAATTTGGGAAGAATAATAAAATTGGAATTATTAAATTAGGGATATTGTTAGGAAGAGATTTATTCTTTAATTTAAAATTCCCTAGATTAATCATCTCATTAATATTTAATTCTTAATTAAAATGATCACTCAAACTTAAAATATTAAAAGACTTAATCATTAAACTAAAGTTAAATGATTAAACTCTTTTAAAATTTCAATTAAAGTTAAAAATAAAATTAAATTAAAAATTAAATTAGATTAAATAAATCAAATTGAATTAAATTAAATTAAATCAAATTAAATTAAATTAAAGATTAATTAAATTAAATTAAATTAAAATTAAAAGTAAAATTAAATTAAAGATTAAATTAAATTAAATTAAATAAACAAATTAAATTTAATTAATTGAATAAATTAAATTAAATTAAATTAAATCAAATTAAATTAGAAATTAAATCAAATTAAACTAAATTAATTTAACATCGAATCAAACTAAATTGAATTAAATTAAATTAAATTAAAATTAAAATTAAATTAAATTAAATTAAAGTTAAAATTAAATTGAATTAAATAACATCACCTAAAACAAAAGAAATTAAATATGAAGTAACTCGAACACTATTCTAAATTTAAACCCATTAATTGAAATTAAATTAAATCACAAACCATTTCAACACCAATTTACCCTCGAAAGCTTTAGTTGTCATAACTCCTAAAACGTAATATTAAATGAAATGTTACTTCACTTATAGGATATTCAAATGTCCTAGCTCATCGAGCAAGATAACAACAAAACTTAACTAAACCTCTGACGATTAATTCATTCGTGTAATCGAATTCATTCAACTTAAAACAATCCTAGAAATATCGAAAAGATGTTTAAGCTTTGCCTTAAGCACTTCCTCGATATGATAGATGTTCATAAGAACAATCGAACTTAATTGTTCTTCGATGAAGAAAGTCGTCTTCAAACCAAAACACAAGGAACCTAGACGTCATAGGAAATGACTAGCTATAGGATTAGGAACTTGGTAGAAAACCATAACCCTTGCCTTAGCTTTACCTAAGAACTCGCTTAAATATCCTAATCGTGTTTTAAGTGCAGTTTGGGATGACGTGAAGACCCTCCAAGTACGCTTTTATTTTATCAGCAATTTACTTTTCGCAATTTACATTATCGCAATTTATTTAACCGCATCGCACTTACTTTCCTCGCATGATAAACAACTCGTTACATGAAAACCCACACCTTTACGATAGTCCCTAAAACTCGAAACCAAAACTAAACTAAAAGTCATTGCAAGATAAAATTCACCGCCACAACATTTCAAAATATAAAACAACTCAAAGTTTAATCACAAACGTAACACAAAACTACAATTACAACTAAATTAAAACGTCCCGTCGGATGATCGGGAATACCTCGGATGATGTAACCTACGTGTTGCTAACGGGATTTCCCACTGGTCTAAATGAAAGTGTGGAACTCATTTAGTCGAGTTTAGCAAATTCATCCGGACTAAGTGAATCCGATAAAAATAATGATGCCGAAGGATGGAACCGCGGATCTTAACCGGTGTCGTTATAATCAACTTTAAGATTTGTTGTAATTAAAACACAAAAAAACACTTGGAAATTAAGATTTTCTCTAAACCAAAACACTTTTCTCATCTCTTGATTTATGACTTCTAAAACTAAACCTCTGCAACAACAAGGAGCTTGAGCATATAGGCAAGACGACCATCGTCGTCGCGAAAACTTCGAATCTACATCACAAAACCGTCTTAGAATTAAACAACAAAGCCATAGGACTTCGAGGTAGTTCGCCTAGTGCAACATAAATCCTCAACTCTTCGTTAGTGCATTTCGTATCGCAAATTAAGCCCTAACCGGTCTTAGGATTCCGAGGTAGTCGTCCGATACGACATAAACCCTCACATCTTCGAGGCTATTCGTATGATTCTATCATATAAATATAAGCCCTAATTAATTAAAATCGACAAAATCAAAACATTAAATAAACATTAGGACTTTCCTAAATTCAAGCCAAACAATAGATAGTCGGAAATTACCGAAGTTCACTTCGAATCCGTAATTTCTCCTACTTTTCTTCCTTTCGAATTCTCAAAACAAAATGTTCCAAACTTGATCCATTCCCTATCGAAATTCCAAAATTCAATCTTTCGAAAACTTAAACTTTCAAATTCTTGAGAGCAGAATTATCGATTATTATCGAGAGTTTTCTTAGGTGATTCCCGTCACTTAAGATGTAATTAACTATGTGGGCTTGCTCCTTATAGGGAATTTTAAAGAACCTGTGTAATATAAACCCCGTTTAATGCTTTCATATTAAGCTGGGGAATTTGTCGGCTTATAAAATTGGTTCGCAGCACCAAACGGATGTCACAAATCTTCTAGTTTATTTAATCGAGCCCCACCATTGCTGTAGTGTCTATCCTTAGGATGATACACAAACTCGTGATGTGGTGCTCGTTTATATAAACTATTTCGGGATATGAGATCGGTTTAATTTCATATCTTAAGACCTTCAAATTTAAAATTATTTTCAAAAATCAAATACTACTTTTCAAATTATTTATTTAAATTAAATAAAAAATTCGCCGACAACTTCTGTTAGGTGACCCCTTTTCAAAATAAAACACACAACCCGAAAATATGCCGACACATGGATAAATTACGACAGAAAACTCGGTTTAAAATAAATAAAATCTACTAGAAAGTGTTTACAATAATTACAAGAGAATGAAGAACACAATACTTAGCTTTTTCCCTCTAACGGAAAGAAAAAGATCTCTCCACCAATGTCTCCCATCGATCCATGCGCCGCTCGTACATTCCTTTCATAAATATCTCAAAATCCCTCACCAATCTCTTCATAAGATATAAAAATCTACTTCTTCATGACTCTAAAATGACTCAACGTGAAAAGAGAGAGAGAAAGAGAGAGAGAGAGAGAGAGAAAAACGAGACACGAGAGAGAGAGAGAGAGGCAAGAGAGGCCCTCTTTCCTATAGAAATATCTCCTATTTATAGAGTTCTGAAAATGGCCAAGGTTTGCTTAAGGCACCTCTTCAAAAGTAGTTCACATTCATTGAATCTTCTAGAAACCGACTCTGGCGCCTAGGCACCAGACTCCGTGCCCAAAACAGTCGCACCCCTTCACTTTGGTTCGCACCTCTTCTTGATTTAAACCGCTCCAATGTGTTTAGATTCATTGTATCACATGTCCTATATATTAGGAATAACTTCCAGTCTTCTAGAAGGTCTAGAAACTAATTAACACCATCAAAATAACTCCCAAAGTCATCAAAAATCCGTCCAATAACCTTTTCTGGAAGATTCTAGCGCATAGGCCTTGATTCTGGCGCCTAGGCATCGTTTTCTCTTTGTCACTTGCGCCTGGGCGCCGGGTTTGGCACCTAGGCACCACCTTGTGCGCAACTCCACTGTTTTGCTCTGTTTAGCTCCATTTCAACTCCGTTTAGCCCCATTTCAGTTGCGTTGAATTCCTAGCATCTTCACCTACAAGATAGACATAAAAACAACATTTTTAAAAAGTATAATTTCATCCAAAAATATGAGATAAATATAAAAGATATTATGCATAGAAAGACATATCAATACGTGCCATGTCAGAATTTTCTTTCTTGCTCATTTTGGCTCAAAATTGCATAGTTTTTGCTTCATTTTCTACAAAATCATATCTTTATACTTGAAGACAAAAATATGCAAAATTCTTTCCTTTATAGTGTATTATCTTTAAAAATGTACATAAAGTGGGCATGAAATGTACACTAAAAATAGGTACTTTTTAAAGTGGATCAATACCTCTTCTTCCTCCACATGGCGGCTAACATCTCATAACAAAACTTTTCACATTAAACCAAATTAAGGGCTTTAGTCTGTCACCCTAAAGTCCTCTATTTCTACACCTCTTAAGCATGCATATATCCCTAATTATTTTCACTCAATTATATGGACTACATTCTCACCCAGATAATCTCATGTGATTCTTACCAATAGTTGACTGAGACAATACCGCATTGGTTCTTACATGTTCTCACAGCAGAATTTAACATGCAAGTTGATCAAGTTTACATGTAAATGAAGAAAAAAGTAAAATCATCATAATATATTCTTGCTCTACTCAATTCTATATCCTACACCTGCATACTAATTTCATTGTAAGAGGAATATGTAAAGTAAACTACTCACTACACATGGAGAAACAACAAGAACATTTCATTAAACAAGTCTTTGAAACCACACAAATAAAGTACTAGATTAAAATCAAAATACAACGAAAATACTTATCCTTGATGGAAATCAAACTCTTCTTGTATAGAAAAAACAATCTCCTTACAATCCTCTCCAAGACCAAAGTGAAAAGAAAAGAAGAAATTCTCACACTCTCTCTTTCTCTCTCACCTTGTCGCCCCACTTGGGGCTCACGCCCAAGTCTTCTTCTTGTCGGCCTTCTTCTCCTCTTTTAATAGTTCCCTTCCCTTCTCTGAATCTCCTTCTTCAAGAGTTTGCAAGCCTTAATTATAATTTTCCAAGAGATGCTTAAGCGTCTCTTCAAAAAGAGTCCACATTCAATGAATCATCTAAAGGGTGCCTTAAGTGCTTTTTCCCTCCAAGTGACACATCCCTTCCATAATAAATCCTTATAACAGAACAAAAAACTTCTAGAAAGTTTATTTTATCATTCCCAAAGAATTCTCCAAGAAATAATCTTTACAATGCTTCGATGATTGTCCAAATTCGACGTTTCTACAAGAAGTTATGCCAAAAAACAGTCACCAACCGTCACTGGTGGCTATGCGTCGACTATTTGGCGCATCGGCGCCACAGCCTGGCTGCTAAGCACCAACTGGGTGGTGCTTAAAATTATGTCTGGTTCGATCCATTTTGCTCTGATATGTCTCGGTTCGACCCGTTTTGCTCCGATATGCTCCATTTTGGTCCATTTTTATTCGTTTTGCTAAAATCACTCCAAATTCTTCAATTTGATGTTTTTACAACAAAAAACACAAGAAAACATACCTTTAAAGTGCAATATCATTATAAAATATTGCATAAAAAATAGTCATTTTTAGGTTGATCAATGGTTGATCTTCAATAATTCTCATGTCATTCATATCACCAACTACCTAGTTACTTTATGCATCCGCTGGGTCTATAGGCTTCCAAGGTAGAAGTACTCTTTCCCATATTTCATATGGCACTTGTGATTGAATTCGGAAGAGAAATATGGCGGAAGGATTTCCAAGCCCATACTTTGATCCATGAACGATCAATCCCAAAACAGACTTAACAATTATCAAACTAACATCAATAAGCATCCCCACTCTGTAGTTACCTTACTAATTTTCATAGTTGGAAGCAATTTTGCACATATGAGATTATGTAAGTGTTTCGATGTAGGATTTAACAAGGTGCTTGAGAAACTTACATACATGTATCTCTTATCTCTCATTCATCACTTTCATCCGTCAGATATCTGTATATATCCTTCATATTGTCCTTCGTCGGGGCAAAATTTGAATAGTGGCGGATTGGCACATTCTCAATCATATATAAATCATTAATTTTTGTTGGAGTAAATATGAAAAACCTCCCTCGTACATAGACTAATCCTTAGTTGATTCCATGAAGATTTGCATAAAACTCCTTCACATTCGGGACAACTACAGCGGAAGTAGTATAACACAATACCTCTCAACTTCTCTGAACAGTAATTTCATCTATTTTAGTCGTAGGAGAATTCGTACATCAATTCACAAAGCCTCAGTCCTTAATAAATCTTATTTTCAAGATATTTTTGTTGAATAGCCGCTGCGCCTCGAAACGTATGAACTTTCTACAGTTGAACACTTGAAATCTTAAAGTTTCCATTGAGTCGGAATCCATTTGGACAAGAATTTGGGACATCCTCTTTGTTCGTTTGGCAGTTCCTACGTCTAGGGGTGGTTTTCGGGAGTTCTAATGGAGGATATACCGCCTAGAACTACCAAAACTCCAATTTAAATATGAGAAATGGTTTTCTGAACAGCGGCGCTAGTTCAAATTTTGCCAAACTTCAATTCATTCAAATTCTCTCCAAATTTATATTTGATTCATTTATTAAATGTTATTAATGATAATTAAGGAAGAATAATACTTAATTTAGTAACAAATAAACACAAATAACATATAAAACAAAGCAAACACTCATTAACTGTGGGTTGCCTCCCACAAAGCATTTGGTTTAACATCATCAGCTTGACATAACTTTCAGTTATTCAAGTTGACCCAACATTAAAACCTCTTTAAAATTAGGTTTATTGCCTTCAAAATATGATTTTAATCTTCGACCATTAACTTTGAATATTCTTCCAGATTTAGGGTCTTCGATAATGACAGCTCCAAACTGATATACTTTTATTACAATGAAAGGTCCTATCCATCTAGATTTCAGTTTCCTAGGAGATAATTTCAATCTTGTATTGTATAGTAAAATTTTTTTTCCTAGTTCAAATTCCTTTTTGACAATCTTCCGATCATGCCATATTTTTCTTCTCTCCTTATATATTTTATCATTATCATATGATTCATTTCTGATTTCTTCTAACTCATTCAAATGCAATAGTCTCTTCTCACAAGCATCTCTCAAATTAAAATTCAATTTTTTTATCACACAATATGCTTTATATTCTAATTTAACTTGCAGGTCACAAGTTTTTCCAAAAAATAATCTGTAAGGGGAAATTCCTATAGGAGTTTTATAAACAGTTCTGTATGCCCAAAAAGCAGTGTCTAATCTAACAGACCAAACTAATTTCTCAGGATTAATGACCTTCTCCAAAATTTATTTAATTTTACGATTAAAAACCTATGCTAAACCATTAGTTTGGGGATGATATGTTTTAGAGATTCTATGCATAATATTATATTTTTCCGCCAATCTCTGAATCAGATTATTCTTAAAATGGGATCCTCCATCAGTGATGATTACTCTAGGCATTCCATATCTTATGAAAATATTTTTCATTAAAAACCTTGAAACACTTCTAGCATCACACCTAGGTAAAGCTATTGCCTCAATCCATTTTGATACATAATCAACAACAATCAATATATATATATTTTGAAATGAAGGCATTAATGGACCCATAATATCTAATCTCCATACATCAAAAATTTCAACTTCCAAAGTGAAATTAAAAGGCATTTCATTTCATCTAGATATATTACCTATTCTCTCATATCGATCATAAGTTTTGATAAATTTATAAACATCTATGAAAAGTGTAGGCCAATAAAATCCAGATTTCAAAATCTTATGTGCAGTTCTATCAATTCCAAAATGTCCTCCAAATTCAGAATCATGACATTCTCTAATAATTTTTTTTTAGTTTCTTCATAAGTTACACATCTCCTAATAATAAGATCTTTGCATTGCTTGTACAGATAATGATCCTCCTAGAAATAAAATTTAGCATCATGCTTAAATATTTTCTGATGTTGCATTTTTAAATCAGATGGTAATATATTACTAACGATGTAGTTCACAATATCAGCATACCACGGTAAATTTCTTTCAATAATATTATATAATTGCTCACCATGAAACGTTTCAGTGATTTCTTTTTCAAAATCATCTAAATTAGGTTGTTCAAGTCTAGATAAATGATCAGCTAATTGATTATCGTCCCCTTTTCTTATAACAAACTTAATCGAATCAGTCTTGGTTTTGCATCCTTCTTTTGCATTAAATATTTTTATAGCAGAATGATCAGTATACACTATACATTTATCTCCAGTTAAGCAAGATCTAAATTTTTCAAAAGCATAAACAATCACTAATAACTTTCTTTCAGTATTAGTGTAATTAGTTTGAGCATCAGAAAGAGTCTTACTAGCATAGTATATAACTTTAAACATTTTGTCATGTCTTTGCCCTAAAATAACTCCAATAGTGTAATCTCTAGCATTGCACATTAATTCAAATGTTTTCTCCCAGTCAGGTGAAACTATTATAGGGGTAGAGATTAATTATTCCTTCAATAGATCGAAATCTTTTAAGCATTCATCATTAAAATCAAACTTTTTATCTTTTTCTAAAAGTTGGCATAGAGGCTTAGTAATTTTTGAAAAGTCTTTAATATATTTCCTGTAGAATCCTACATGTTCCAAAAAGCTTCTTTCCCCTCTCACTGTTGTTGGAGGTGGTAATTTTTCTATAACTTGAACTTTCGCGGGATCTACTTTCATGCGATATTCAGATATTTTATGCCCAAGCACAATTCCTCCTGCAACCATAAATCGACACTTTTCCTGGCTCAGACTAAATTTGTTCTTTCACATACCTCTAAAACTTTTTCTAAGTTGCATAGGCATGCCTGAAATGAATCTCCAAATACTGAGAAATCATCCATAAACACATTTATTCCATCATCAATTAATTTGCTAAATATGGATGTCATACATCATTAAAATGTTGTAGGTGCATTACATAATCCAAAGGGCATTCATCTAAAAGCAAACGTTCCATAAAGGCTAGTAAATGTAGTCTTCTCTTGATCCTTAGGAGCAATAGGTATTTGGTGATAACTGGTATATCTATCTACAAAGCAATAGTACTTGTGCCCGACAAGTCTTTTTAGCATTTGGTCTAAAAATGGTAAAGGAAAGTGATCTTTTCTAGTGGTGGCGTTTACTTTTCTATAATCAATACATATTTGCCAACCAGTGACTTGACTTGTCGGTATAATTTCATTTTGATCATTTATGTCAACAGTCACTCCTCCTTTCTTATGAACACAATGAATTGGGCTCACCCAAACACTATCAGAAATATGATATATAATTCCAGCATCTAACCACTTTAAAATCTCTTTTTTAACCACTTCTTTCATTATTGGGTTCAATCTCCTTTCTGGATTAACTCTAAGTTTGTGTTGTTCATTCAACAAAATTCTGTGCATACAGATCAATGGACTGATTCCTTTAATATCAGCTATGGACCAACCAAAAGATTTTTTGTATCTTTTTAAAGTTTCCAATAATTTTTGTTCTTGATATTCATTTAAATCCGAAGATACAATGACTGGTAAAGCAGATGATTCTTCTAATAACATGTACTTTAAATGATTAGAAAGAATATTTAGCTTATTGTTGACCTCATTTTTGATGAGGTCTTCTCTTCTTCTTTTTAGTACTTAGGATCTAGCCTTAGGCTTTTCCTTTGACTATCTTAGAGGACTAGAATTGGGACCCACCACTTAGAAATTCAAACCACTTCTTAACTCCCCGCAAACTCCACAAACTTGACCGTAGACCCCTAATCACCTGTGAGGGTCGAAATCAAATGTGAAAGTTTAAAGGATGAGTTCCTATAGACTCTTTCGCCTTAGGATCGCCCCGGGTGGCCTGGTCCGGTGAGGGCCGACTTACACATACACTACATTTATACACTACACTTTCACACACCTCCTAAAACACACCCATACCTAACTCGACCTCCTCGACTTCATTGTCGACCTCATTTTCGATGAGGTCTTCTTCTCTTTAAGTACTTTCAGATCTAGCTTCAGCTTTTCCTTCGACTATCTTAGAGGACTAGAATCGAGACCCGCCTTTTAGAAATTCAAACCACTTCTAAACTCCCTACAAACTCCACAAACTCGACCATAGACCCCTAATCACCTAGAGGGTCGAAATCAAATGTGGAAGTTTAAAGGATGAGTTCCTATATGACTCTTCGGGCCCTAGACCGCCCTCGGTGGCCTCGGTCTCGGTGAAGGGGCCGACTTACACTACACTTACACACTACATTTCCACACACTTCCTAAAACCACACCCATACCCAACTTAACCTCCTCGACTCATGTAGGTGATTCACATGGATGGTCCTTAACCCCTAAGCCTCGCTGCAGGGTTAGAGAACAACATAAATGAATGCCTCAAATGAGTCCTCTCATGGCTCATATGGGCTTGAGATGGCTTCATGGCTCAACCAAAATGATTTCTTTCCACCTAAATTCACCCAATCTTCAATTTCCCAAATTTTCAATTTTTGACCCCCGAGACCCTACACCTACTAAACCTACCCAAAACCCTCGAATTACTCCAAATTTTTGCAAAATTTCCAAATTACCCAAAATTTTCCAAAATCAATCCCAAACATCTCCACATCACTCAAATTGATCATCCATACCCAAAAATACCAAAGATTCCAAAATACCCCCCAATACTCCTCCAAATAACCCAAAATACCCTTCTCGACCTAAAAATCCAAAAAATTCAAAAAATTCCCAGAAAATTCCAGAAAATCCCAAATATTCCCAATTTCATTTTTTCCAACTACACCATGGGCCAATTTTGTCAATTTACCCTACTTTTGTCAAAACCCCCAATTCGACCCATTTTAATCCAAAGTGAACCCAATGTCAAACCAAACCTACCCAATTGACCCCAATTTTGGTCCAATTCAATTCTAAACTTCAATTCAACATCCCCAATACCAATCTAGACCAAATCCAAGTCCAATTTGATTGACATTTGGATCCAATTCCACTTTTGACCTTAAGGCCCATTTTTTCGACCTAAGCCCAAACCTAACCCAAATGAACCCAAACCCCAAAAATCAAAGCCCAACCAAAGTCAAAACCTCTTTGAAACACTCCCATAAACACTTCTCAACAATAATTCTACATCAATTTCAACCCTAGCCCAACATTGGCCCAACTCTGCCCACTTGGACCTATATTGGCCCAATCACCAAAAGAATTCAAATCCAACCCAATTCAAGCCCAAACTACCCCAAATTTGCTTCAAGTTACTCATGACACATCCATGAGCTAAACCCAACAATTATTTGGCCCAACCTTTTACAAAAATTTTCATCCATGAACACATTCATAAACTTAAAAGCCCACTTCCCTTAAACCCTTCTAAAAGCCCATTTCCTTCAAAATTCAAAAGCCCAAATCCACCCTAAAGCCCACATGACATCTCCATTTGTCATCCATTTAATTAAATCCATTACCTAAGTCCTAAAATCATCATTGAATTATTCCAAATGAAGCTTCATCCAAATTCCCATCAAATTTCCAAAAATTTCTTAAAACCCATTTTTATGAAATTGACTCAACTTTCCCCAAGCCAAAGATAAGCCATGCAAGCCATCGACAAGCCACATGAAGCCATGGGAGGCTTGACATGTGACCATGCCATTAATGGTAAAAGGAGGGGCTCCTTTCTTAATCTTTCATTAAGCCTTTTTACCTTAAGCATGTCACACACTAAACCATGTTTAGCCACCTCATCATGGATAGAGACCACACCACTCTCTCTCGCCGACCCAACTCGATCCTCTCAGCCCAAAATCAGTGCCATGGGGAGGTGAACCAAGCTCAAAAGGTGGGTTGACCCATTTGGACCCAAAATAAGCTCATCCCCCATTCCATTTCAATCCAACTCCTTTACACATGGCAATTGCCAATCGATCGCACAAACCTCCAGCCCTCGACCCACCCGACCCCGAGGGTGACCCATGCTCGGCCGGCCGGCCACCATGCCGCCGGAAAACACCATGGCCGAGAGCTCACATGTGAGCCAACATTGAAATTCTCACTTGCTGAGCCGCCCCATCCCTAGTGGTCACCATGACCGATCTTCTCCTCACCGCAGCAGTACCGATCCCAAGCCCTAACTCTCCCCGGGAGGCCCTCCACCCTCTCCTATTTAAACTCCACCCTCTCAGCCATGAGGAGAGCCAAGCGTAAACCTTGCCAAAACTCGCCAAAATTGTTCCGCACCCTTCTCCACTCTTAGAGCACTTGATCCCCAATGAGATCCCCCCGCCATTTCTCCTCCGTAAGCTCAATTTCGTAGTCAAATTCCACCCAAAACCAGGACACTTCTCCACAAAGGAGCCAATTCCCAAATTGATCGACTCTACACCTTCACTGCACCAAGGGAAGGTGTCCACCATCAAAAGCCCCATCTCCAGTGCCACCTGGCTGCTCCAGCCTCCAAGCTTTGTGATCGGCTTGGTCGAAATCATATCCAGTACAATTCCCTGCACTCAGAGACTTCATCCGGAGCTTGCCGGACCCAATCGAAGGTGCAACAACTCTCGGATCGAAGCCACACTTCTCCGAGCTAAGGTATGAGTTAACTCTCCATCCCGAGCTTCCGGAGATTCTCCATTTCAAATGCCTTAGTTTCAATGCATGTTAGCCGTATAGATGTGTTCGTCTCTTCAAGACGAATCCATAGAGTATAAGAACGTAAAAATCCATCGAGAATCGAGCGAGATCTTGTGGATTTAGTGTGGACGGCTCTCGAGCGAGAACACTCGGGGACGATGAACGGATGTCGTCCATTCGATACACGCGCGCACGGACGGCCGTGATTGCGCTCGACCGAGAGACGGTACGAGAACCGCGGGGCCCGGCCGCCGACTCGGGTGGCGACGTCGAATGGGAGCGCGACGCGTGTGCGTTCGGAGCCGCCGAGGCCGACGCGGCGCCGCGTGGATAAATAGATAAATAGGTATTTTCTTATTTATTTAATTCCCTAAACTTCAAAAATTCATATCTCTCGTGTAGGAAAATCACAAAAATAAAATAAAAATACCCTCTCGCTCAGCTGAAGAGAGGAGAATAATGTGGAAAAGAAATCACTTAATTTCATCAAATATTTTATTTTTTATAATTTATTTACTCTCTGCATTGTTTTAATTCTCCATGCATGCATACAATTCACCATGGCATGAGACCATGGAGCTTGAAGCCTCTGAATTTGGGAACATTCCCTGAATTTTCCAAAGTCGAGGCCATCCCTATGAAGAGTTCTTGATTTTTCAAGTTCAGGTCACTGTTTGAGTATTTTAATTCCAGTAGAATAGCATGTTGTGAAATAAATTCTAGGAAAATTTGGTGATGTTCCTTATGACCAGAGAACCCTAGGAAAAATAGGTTTTGACTTAGTTCATTTAAAACAACCCTAATCGGCTTAAACACCCAAAATAGGTCTTTAATTAATTAGAATTAACCAGGCATCAAATTGACTTGAAATCAATTCTCCACTGACCTTTAGGATCAGAGGAATCCACCATAAAAATTTGAGGTCAATTGACTTGGTTAACCCCACTAATTGGGTTGATTAAGTCACTTAGCCATTTTAAACTTTAAAAATTCATAACTTTTAAAATACTTTTCAAAAATTCACTAAATTGGTTTTGGAGCCTCTCTGATATCAGGGGAACCTAAGAAAATTAAAATTTCAATTTTCTGAAAAAGTTGATTTTTAATAATATTTTAATATTTTAATAATTAAAAAATAATAAAAATCACAAAAATAATAAAATTCACCAAAATGTCACATTTTGAATTTTAATCACTTAGGAACAAACCCCATATTTTTCCTAAGTCTATTTAGTGAGATATTAAATTTTAAAGCCCTAGGGTAATTTTAAAATTAAAAAAATGTATTTTCTAGCATTTTCACTAAAATAATTACAATAAATCATAGAAAAATCAGAAAATTACAAAATTTGCTTCTCTGGTTTCCTTGATATTAGAGAGATTTTTGAAAATATAAAATCCATTTTTCAACATTTATTTTATTTTTAAATTAATTAACACTCCAAAACTCAAAATAATTATAATAAAAATAATATAATTCAAAAAATCACCAAAATTGGTCCAAGTGCTTCTCTGGTCATTAGGAATGTCCCCTAATTTTCTTAAGGACAGAAACTTTTCTTTGGTCATGTTATTAAATTTTCCTTGAAAATCTCTATTTTCCACCAAAAATAATTATATAAATAAATTAAATACAGAAAAATCACATTTTCTCCTCTCATGTCTTTATTGATATATGAGTGAAGTCACATAAAAATTTCAAGTTCATCTCGGGTTTAATTTAGTGAGTTATGAAATTATTAAGCTTAAGGGGTAAAATGGTAATTAAACTTTTAACCCTTAATTAAAACTTTAGGTTTAATAAACAATCAACAAGTAAAATATTTGATCTTAATCTGATTTGGATGATTGAAATTTAAATAATTAAAGGGTAGAAACCCATTAAATAATTTTAAAATGATTAAACTTTAATTAAATAATAGATTAAATTTGAGGAATAATAAATTGGAATTATTAAAATAGGGATATTTATTAGGAAGAGATTTATTCTTTAATTTAAAAAATCCCTAAATTAATCATCTCATTAATATTCAACTCTCAATTAAAATGATAACTCAAATTTGAAACATTAAAAGACTTAATTGAATTATTAAACTCTTTTAAAATTTCAATTAAAATTAAAAATTAAATTAAGTTAAATTAAATTAAATTAACAATTAAATTAAATTAAAAATTAAATTAAATTAATTAAATTAAATTAATTAAATAAAATTAAATTAAATCAAATTAAATTAAATTAAACAATCAAATTAAATTAAATTAAATTAAATAAATTAAATTAAATCAATAACTAAATTAAATTAAATCAAATTAAATTAAATTAAATCAAATCAAATTAAAGTTAAATCAAATCAAATTGATTAAACATCAAATCAAATTAAATTAAATTAAATTAAATTAAATTAAATTAAAACTCAATTAAAATTAAATCGAATTGAATTAAATATAACATCACCTAAAACAGAAAGAAAATAAATTTAAAAACAACTTCAACACTATTCCAAATTTAAACTCTTTAACTTAAACCAAATCATTTGAATACTAACTTACCCTTGAAAGCTTTAGTTATTATAACTCCTAAATAAAACATTAAATGAAGTGTCACTTCACTCATAGTGATATTCAAATGTCCTAGTTCACCGAAGCAAGTTAACAAAACTGAAAACCCTTGACGATTGATTCATTTATATAATTAAATTCATTCTGACTTAAAACAATCCTAGAAATATTGAAAAGATGTTTAAGATCCTTCTTAAGCACTTCCTCAATATGATAGGACATTTATAAGAACAATCGAATTTGATTATTCTTCGATGAAGAAAATCGTCCTTAAACCAAAACACAGAGAACCTAGACGTCCTAGTGGAACGACTAGCTATAGGATTAGGAATTTGGTAGAAAACCATAACCCTTCCCTTAGTTTTACCTAGGAACTTGCTTAAATATCCTAATTGTGTTTTAAGTGCAGATGGGATGACGGGAAGACCCTCCGTGTACGCATTTGTATTATCGCAATTTACTTTCCCGCAATTTATTTTCCAAAGAATTTACATTATCGTAATTTACTTTATTGCAATCGCGTTTATTTTTCTTGCATGATAAAACAACAGCTGCATGAAAACCCACACCTTTAGGATAGTCCCTAAAACTGAAAACCAAATTAAGTTAAAAGTCATTGCAAGATAAAATTCACCGCCACAACATTTCAAAATATAAAACAACTCAAAATTTAATCACAAAATGTAACACAAAACTACAATTACAACTAAATTAAAACGTCCCGTTGGATGATCGGAATACTTCTGATGATGTAACCTACGTGTTGCTAACGGATTTCCCACGGCCTAAATGAAAGTGTGGAACTCATTCAACTGAGTTTAGCAAATTCATCCTGACTAAGTGAATCCGATAAAAATAATGATGCCTGAAGGATGGAACCGCTGGATCTTAACCGGTGTCGTTATAATCAACTTTAAGATTTGTTTTAATCAAAATAAAAAACACTTGGAAATTAAGACTTCTCTAAACCAAAACATTTCTCTCATCCCCCGATTTATGATTTCTAAAACTAAACCTCCGCAACAACCAGAGCTTGGAGCATGGTAGGCAAAGACGGCCATCGTCGTCGCAAGAAACTCGAACCTACTTCAACGAAACTTTTCTAGAATTAAATAACCAAGCCATAGGACTTCGAGGTAGCTTCGCTCTAGTGCAACATAAATCCTCAACTCTTCGTTAAGCATTTGTATCGCAAATTAAGCCCTAACCGGTCTTAGGATTCCGAGGTAGTCGTCCGATACGACAATAAACCCTCACATCTTCTGTGCTATTTGTTTGATTTTATCATACAAATATAAGCCCTAATTAATTAAAATCGGCAAGATCGAAATACTAAATAAACATTAGGATTTTCCTAAATTCAAGCCAAACAATAGATAGTCGGGAAATTACCGAAGTTCACTTCGAATCGCAATTTCTCCTACCTCTCTTCCTTTGGATTCACAAAACAAAATGTTCCAAAATTTGATCCATTCCCTATCGAAATTCCAAAATTCAATCTTTGAAAACCTTAAACTTCAAATTTCGAGAGCGTAATTATCGGTTATTATCGAGAGTTTTCTTAGGTGATTCCCGTCACTTAAGATGTAATTAACTATGTGGGCTTGCCCTTATAGGAATTTTAAAGAACCTGTGTAATATAAACCCCGTTTAATGTTTTCATATTAGCAGTGGAAACTTGTCGGCTTATAAAATTGGTTCGCAGCATCAAACTGGATGTCACTAATCTTCTAGTTTATTTAATCAAGCCCCACCATCAAGCGCTGTGTCTATCCTTAGGGATAGATATACGTGCTCATGGTGCGGTGCTCATTTATATAAACTATTTCGGGATGCGAGGCTCGGCTTAATCTCATATCTTAAAACCTTCAAATTTAAAATTATTCTCAAAATCAAATACTACTTTTCAAATTATTTATTTTAATTAAATTAAAAATTCGCCGACGTATTTCGTTAGGCGACCCCTTCTTCAAAATAAAACACGACCTAAAAATATGCCGACAGATTTCTCGGCGACTCCGCCTGGGACTATTCCTCTCTCCATTATAATCAAATAATTCGTTTTCAAAAATCGGTAGTGTATCCGTGTCCCTAATGGATCAAACTACCCTTCTTTCCGTTGAATACTATGTTCATTTCTATCTCGAACAAGTATAGCTAACATTCTCTCGGATTTAGGAGCCACTCGTTAGTACACCCCTAAACAGAGAGGTTCCGAGATCCTTTTACTTCATTTCGAGGCGGGTGGACCCCCGATAGTGTTAGTTCAGAGTGATCCTTCGAGCTCGGGAAGTCTTGCTTAAGACTTTCTTTTCCTTTCCGAATCGGATTCCTTACCTTCTCTACACCTTTCGAACATTCTCGTTCTAAATAAACAAACCCTCTAATAAGTGATTCTTTTAACAAATGATTCTTTTTTATAAATACATGAACAAAGAATGAGTTCGGACTCTTTTCAATTCCTTTCTTTTCGTCCCGAAGAAAAGAAGCATAACTCGGACCGACAACCGCAGTCTACCTCGCAGAAATGGAAGCCCCGAAACCGATTTTCTCCTTCACCAACGGATCGGACTTCGCCGTCTATAAGGATGAGCCGCCCGACAATGGGGTCATCCGATTTGGACAGGATTTGAAAACACGAACGTCAAGGTCACCGATGTCTCCCTCTTGCACCGACAAACAAGGCATCCGAGCTGAGGAACCACCGCTCGAGTTCAACCTTAGGTCGACCCAAGAGTTTCCTCCCCCGCAAAGGGTCCCGACTAGAGGAGTACCGCCGTCCGCAGAGGACCGTTCTCACTACCCCCACCGGTCTAGTTGTTTCTCGCACCTACCCCGACTTCGCCAAATCAAAGGGGAAAGGAATCCGTAACTATGGTAAACCCGTTACCGTGAAGGGTACTGATCTTCCCGTAAGACCTTCTCGTCTTCGAAATCGGGTCCAGCTCGAAGATTCCGTCGCCGACAAAGACCCAAAGAAGAAATAGAAATAGAAGGATCGTCGTGGAAGCCGTAGCCGCCGAGATTGCCTTCCCGAGGAAATTCCAGAGTTGCCGTAATATACACCGTTACTCGAATATACACCACCGCCCGACTACATACCACTTTTGGGAGGAAGCAGTGTTCCATCCCCTCTCCGCCGCAGAGGATGAAGAGAATGTTCGAAAGATTGCCGCCACATTACCACAGCCTCGCATACTACAGACGATAACCGCAAGAAAAGAACCGGAACTACGCCGTTTGCTCGACCGCAAACTTTGGCAGAAAAGCTAGCAAAGAAGGAAAACTCGCCCCGTGTCGGAAATTTACGAAGGATGTGGCGGAGTGCCTGGCCAAATCCCGTCTCGGGCCTCGAGTAGAACCCGCCGTCATGATAGAAAAGCCAAGCAAGAGAATGAAGGCTAGCCCGCCCGTCGTAGTATCGGGATTGGCGCATTAGGGAGGATACCACCTTCCGCATTCGGCCGACAAACCATCCGGTCCTAGACCTCTCCGATGCCAGAAGGATGGTGCGGCGTCCCACTACGGGGCACCGAGATCGAAATGCCAGCCTCGAGAGAGAAAGTCTCGCCGTGAGGCTTCGAATCCGAGGAAAGCGCCACCGCGATGAAGGGGACTCGTGAAAAGGACCCGACAACCATCGCATGACAACCACAAAGATACACGAAAGCTCCGCTAGAAGATGCCATGGAAAAGCTCGAGAACCGACATCCGACGGCTGGCAAAAGAAAGAGAAGAAAAGTTCGGAGATGAGATCGACTCATCGGAATTCATGGACAACGAATATGCGAAATCAACATGGTCGAGACACGAGCTTCATCATCTTCTCAAGGTGCTCCCGGGCAGCCGCAGAAAGAGAGGAGCCGGAACCGATGAAGAGACAGCCTTCAGAAAAGGACGACACGATCGCTCAAACGGCGAAGAGGATGAAGAGATGGCCATAGCCTCCGGCCACTCTCCAAAGTCAAGTACAACCACATAGAGAGACACCCCGTAAGTCATTCACATCGTAGACGGAGGGAAGGAGATTACATCCGTCAATGGGGATGACCAACCAAAAGGATACAACACAAAGTATGATCCCCGAAAAGGATATCAAGAACTTGCAGTAGAGCAAAGTGCGAGAAGCCCTAGCACAATCGAAGAACGGGACATCTATTCGGACGGTAGACCTTACCCGAAGAATTCGACGCCGTCCAATACCCGAAGGGCTTCGTACCACCTCTCGTTTAAGACCTTCGACGGAACCGGAACCCCCGACAAGATGTCGCACACTTTCGTGCGCGCTGTTGCAATGCCGGCGGAGCGATGCGCTACTCTTCCGACAGCTCGTTAGCAGCCGTCGTGAATCGCCTTCGACCGGTATGCGCAACTGCTAAATGGTTCGGTGAAGATGTTCTCGCAGCTAGAGAACCTCTTCATCAAGCGATTCGCCGGAGCTCACGACCACATCACTATAGGTGATTTAGTGGTAGAGAAACAAAGGCCGAATGAAACTCTAGTGGATTACATACTTCGATGGAGAAATTTAAGTATGAAGTGTGAACCACAACCGCAAGAACAACATGCACTCAAGATCTTGCTTAAAAGCATTCACGGCCCGATAAGACTTCTCCTCAAGGGATTCACTATTAAGACTTTCGAGAAGTTGTTAAGCAAGGCCGGAAGCTCGCAGGAAGAGGCGAAGCAATTAAGTTTTGCCGACAAGATGGACAAGCGTAGCCGGTGAAGACCTTCGAGAAGAAATCTGGGATCGCTGCAAATAGCTTGACAAAGGCAAGCAACCGATGCAAATACCACTCGTAACGGCCGCAAAGAACCACAACAAAATTACCAAGCAACCCCGGTCCAAATATCGCTGTCTCCGCAAGATGAACAACCGTCCCGTCCGCAACGTACATCGAGGGAGCTTCGAGCGCAGAATATCCGTTCAAGAATGAAGCAAGACTAAAGATGTTCCGTAGCTTAATGAAAACTCCGATTTCCACCGCTGTAGCCTAAAAGACTGTAGGAAGTCAACAAGAAAGGTGATCCCAACTTTTGCCCCTACCATCGGATGCTCAGGCACAAGATGAAGATAGAATTACCTTTAAAAGTTGGCTCAATGACAACCTTCGAAAGGAAATATAACAATCCCGAAGGAGTACATGAAGGAACCCCGTAAAGGAGGTTCCGTCAATGTTATCTCAACCGATCCCGTCATTCCGATGTGATCCCTATGCAACCGATGATGGATGGACCACCGCTCTGACGAGATCTTCGAAGAAGATTTTAGACAACATCCGAACTCGCTTCGTGCGAGCTTCAATTCGTAGTTCGAGACCCGTTAAGCCGGTACTATCACTCGCGATAGAAGAACCACCTCGACAGAGACAATCGAAGAGAAGAAGAGAATCGACGAAGAAGAGGGGACCGAGATTCCTAAGGCGTAATTAGGGGTCGCTTATCCTAGATAGTTGTTTCGATTCGGGGAGAAATCCCTCGAACCTCTCGATTTTGTATGATTATCTCGCTCACTTCGTGGGATCATATAATGATAAGGGTGATGGCGTTGGCTACGCTTTGATCGTTTCTAACGATTACGTAACTAGCGACAATCCGAGCGTCGATTTCGATACCAACAACAATTCTCAAATCATACATGATCTCGACGATCACAATGACGAAGAAGGCATCCATCAAGGAGGCTACGAGAGTTCAACAAGCAACGGATCTATCTCGCGAGTTTCGAGGAGCTCCGCTACGATAGACAGTCAGAGCCTTCGTATTTGGAAGATAATCCGTAAGAGCCGCCATTCCGATTCAGGAGGAGACACCGACAAACTCAATACTAGATTCGAAGAAATTACGAAGTCAACCTAAGAAGTGGAAAAGTTCTACCTCCGAGAATGGGTCCAAAAGACAAAGGAAAGGTGTGGTTGTTCAAGAAGAACAAACCCTGCACAGAAGAAATACCCATTCGAGAAGAAGCCGAGACGCCAGAGAACAAAGTGGACTACAACGTGCTAGCCCATCTTAGGAAACTACCGGCCAAACCGAGCATTTACGATGCTCTCATCTTATCAAAGGAGATGAGGGAAGCTCGATCAAGGCCTTACTTGATCCGGAAATTCGCTTAGCTCAAATGGCCGGAGATTCCTTAGATGAGGTTTGCTCGTTAAAGGAACAACCGAGGTGTTACCTTCACGTACAATGACCTACTACTGGGACAAGCAGATCACAACCGACCGTTGTACATTTCAGCTTACACTCGGGAAGTTTACGCTCTCCCGCAGTTTTGTGGATCCAGGAGCATCAATCAATATAATGAGTCTTCGAACACTAAGCATACTTGGAAATCGATGCTCGCGAGCTCGAGGCCGACAAAATGTTATTAAGAGGATTCAACCGTAAAGGAGAAAGAGCCCTCGGTCAATAACGCTACCGATGAAGACCGGTGATTTAGCAAAGACAACCGCAAAATTTCATATAATCGATTCGAAACGTCGTTCAACGCTCTACCGGGCCGACCATGGATACATGAAAACAGTGATGGTACCATCATCTCTACACCAAGGCATCAAGTACTACGATGGAGGGGAACAAGGCATCAAAGGTGACTTACAACCATTCTCCGTACATGAGATCGGAGTCCATGAAGATGCAAACTTATTATGCACCGCCAAAGAAAACAATCTTCTCCAGCAGATACCATAACAAATGAAGCAAAGAAAGTTCGAGACAACGAAGAACTCGAAGTTCTAGTCCAACATTCACTCACCACTCCCTTCCGGCGAGATGGTGAAGGTTTCTCCACAACTCGCATCCGAGGTCGAGGCCGGGGACGAGGCCGTGGTAGAGACACTAGGACAATCGACGCAGGAAACCACCATCAATATTGATCGGGAAGATAGCTTCGAAGAGGAAAAAGAAATCAAGCAAGAAGCAGCAACAATAAGTCGAAAGAAGCCGCAATACAAGATCTCCCTCGAAGATGAAAAGAACGAAGAATACAAATCAATGTACGAGAAGATTAACCACTACGTACATACTATGACCCTAACTCCGATCCATTCTAATAAGATCGAGGGTATGGAGGTCAAAGAGGTACGTAGTGACGGTGCAAAGCCGATCAAATTCTACCGTGGTGCTTCTTCCTCCAAAACCGAAAATAATGTACAATTCGAAGATGTCACTTCATCGAATTAATGGAATTACCTTTGAGTGGTACTCTCCCCGTGTTCAAAATTTAATTCAACGTGGTTTCTTACCTCGACAATGGACAAAAGGCCAATCACAACATTTTGAAAAGTTATGGAATAACTCCTGTCGTCCACCCAATTCAAAGTATGGACTCGGATCTCGGCACAAGAGGGTCAGCTGACGATACCGAATTTTGCTTGGTTGTCACTTGCAAGTCCAATGAAAACCGCATGGAAACTACGTGACGAACTCGAAGATTTACAAATTGGAGACGCTCCACCGTGACTCGAAGAAGAAATTAAATCCACAATAGATGAGTTAATGGAAGTTAACTTGGTACTAGCGAAGAGCCTAGACCTACCTTGTTAGCTCCTTACTCAATAAAGAAGACTCCGAAGAAATAATCAAGTTATTAATGGAATTTAAAGACCGCTTTGCTTGGAGCTACGATGAAATGCCGTGATTAGCCCCGCAGGTTGCACCATAAGCTAGAGTGGATCCTACTTCGTTCCGACCGACAAGGTCCCGAAGAATGCGTCTAGAAATCGAACAACAAGTCATAGCCGAAGTTAAAAAGCTAATAGACGCTAAATTTGTCCGTGAAGAACAATACCCGACTTGGCTAGCCAACGTAGTGCCACGAAAGAAGAATGGTCGATCGAATTTGTGTGGACTTCGCAGATTTAAACAAGGCATGTCCAAAAGATGAATTCCTCTACCGATTCCAGAACCGATGATCGATATCGCTTCGACACATGAAATATTCTCATTCATGGATGGGTCTTCATGATACAACCAGATAAAAATGGCTCCGTAAGATGAAAAGCTTACAAAGATTCGAACGCCGATCGGAGTATTTTGCTACACAAAGGATGCCATTCGGATCGAAGAACGCAGAGCAACTTACCAAAGAGCAATGACAAGAATTTTTGATGATCTCATCCACAATCAAGTCGAATGCTACGTGGACGATGTCGTCATCAAAAGCAAAGTAAAGGAAAAACCAATTCGTAAGATTCGAGAATTGTTTTCGAACGATTAAGACAATTTAACCTTAAGATGAATCCCTTAAAATGCGCTTTCTGGCGTCACCTCCGGAAATTCTTAGGATTCGTTGTCCGACATCGTGGAATTGAAATCGATCCGGAGAAGATTAAAGCTATCTTAGAAATGCCGCCTCCCAAAACCTTAAAACAATTACGATCTTTTCAAGGGAAGTCGGCATATCTTCGACGCTTTTTCTCAAAACCTTTCGTGTAGGTGTCACTTTCTCGGCACTAGTTAAAAAGGACGCCAAATTTATTTGGGAAGAGAAATGCCGAAGGCCTTCGAAGACATTAAACAATATTTAATGACACCTCCCGTCTTAGCAATTTAGCCTCAGTAGATCACTGATACTTTACACCGCGGCTCTAGACGACTTCCTGAGCCCCGTTAGCCTGTGTCAATGATGAGGGTAAAGAAAATGCTCTTTACTACTTAAGCCGTCGTTTACTTCCGACGGAAGTAAGGTATCCCGCAATCGAAAAGCATTGTTTGCGTCCTCGATCTTCGCCGCTCAAAAGCTCGATGCACTACATGCTTTCTCATAAGGTCAACTCGATTTCGAAGTTTAATCCATCGCAATACTTCGATGACTCGTCCAACACTTTCCGCGTACTTGCATGATGGTCAATGATATTATCGCAATTCGATATAACTTCGTGCCTCTCGCGTGCCGTAAAGGGACAAGTCTTAGCAGACTTCCTCGCAAAGACGCCTTGCCTACTGAATCTCCTCTCAACGACGATCCGCCGATGAACAAATAATGAACCTAGAAGACCTCGACGATCGACGTTGGGAATTATATTTTGACGGAGCATCTTCAAAGACACAAAGACGAAGAATCGCAAGTGATATGTCCTGCAAGGCAGAATCGGGCAATCTTTATAACACCTGAGCGGGGATGTTAAGATACTCCTACCACTCGACGTAACCGTGTACAAACAACGGCGTAATACGAAGCCCTCATAACGGGATTGGAATTAACTATTCAAATGGGGATACCGTACATCAACATCTACGGATTCACAGCTTAATCATTCAAACAGATCGCCGATCAATACAGCACTTTTAAGCCAAGACTCGAACAATACTTCCAAGATGCCATACAAATCGTTGGAAATGCATTCCAAATGTGACAATCTACAAAATTCCTAGAAAAGAGAATGCTTTAGCAGTATGCTTTAGCCCGTCTCGCAAAAGAATTTGCTCGTTGTCGACCTCATTTTTGATGAGGTCTTCCTTTCTTCTTTTAGTGCTTAGATCTAGCCTTAGGCTTTTCCTTCGACTATCTTAGAGGACTAGAATCGGGACCCGCCTTTTAGAAATTCAAACCACTTCTAAACTCCCCGCAAACTCCACAAATTCGACTATAGACCCCTAATCACCTAGAGGGTTGAAATCAAATGCGGAAGTTTAAAGGATGAGTTCCTATGTGACTCTTCGGCCTTAGATCGCCCCGGGCGGCTCGGTCCGGTGAGGGGGCCGACATACACTACACCTACACACTACATTCCCACACACCTCCTAAAACCACACCCATACCCAACTTAACCTCCTAACTCATGTAGGTGATTCACATGGATGGTCCTTAACCCCTAAGCCCTCGGCCAAGAGGGTTGAGAACAACATAGATGAATGCCTCAAATGAGTCCTTTCATGGCTCATATGGGCTTGAATGGCTTCATGGCTCAACCAAAATGATTTCACCCCACTCAAATTCACCCAATCTTCAATTTCCCAAATTTTCAATTTTTGACCCCTGGACCCTACACCTACTAAACCTACCCAAAACCCTTGAAATTACCCAAATTTTTGCAAAATTTCCAAATTACCCAAAATTTTCCAAAATCAATCCCAAACACCTCCACATCACTCAAATTGATCGTCCATACCCAAAAATACCAAAAATTCCAAGAAAACCTCCCAATACCCTCCAAATAACCCAAAATACCCTTCTTGGCCTAAAAATCCAAAAATTCAAAAAATTCCCAGAAAATTCCAGGAAATCCCAAATATTCCCAATTTCATTTTATCCAACTACACCATGGGCCAATTTTATCAATTTACCCTACTTTTGTCAAAACCCCCAAATTAACCCATTTTAACCCAAAGTGAACCCAATGTTAAACCAAACCTATCCAATTGACCCAAATTCTGGTCCAATTCAATTCTAAACTTCAATTCAACATTCCCAATACCAATTTAGACCAAATCCAAGTCTAATTTGATTGACATTTGGATCCAATTTCACTTTGGGCCTTAAAGCCCAAATTTGGACCCATGACCCAAACTTAGCCCAAACTAACCCAATTCAACTCCAATTAACCCCAAATCTTTTCTAAACCTTCCTTAACATCCTCATAAACAAAACACTAACATGATTTGCCCAAGATTTTGACCCAAACCCCACTCAAATTCAACCCAAAATCAAAAAGCCCAATTTTGACCTAAACCCAAATCTAACCCAAATAGGCCCAAACCTCAAAATTAAAACCCAACCAAAGCCAAAACCTCTTTGAAACATTCCCATAAACATTTCTTAATATTTATTTTACATCAATTTCAACCCTAGCCCAACATTGGCCCAAGTTAGCCTAATTTGACCTACATTAGCCCATTTACCAAATAAACCCAAATTCAACCCAATTCAAACCCAAACCACCTTAAATCTATTTCAAGTTATTCATGAAACATCCCTAAACCAAAACCAACAACTATTTGGCCCAAACTTCTACAAAAATTCCCATCCATGAACACATCCTTAAACTTAAAAGCCCACTTCCCTTAAACCTTCTTAAAAGCCCATTTCCTTCAAAATTCAAAAGCCCAAATCTACCCTAAAGCCCACATGACATCTCCATTTGTCATCCATTTAATTAAATCCATTACCTAAGTCCTAAAGTCACCATCAAATTATTCCAAATCAAGTTTCATACAAATTTCCATCAAAACATCCAAAATTCTTAAAACCCATTTTCATGAAATCAAATCAACCTTTTCCCAAGCCAAATGAAGCCATGAACAAGCCATTCTCAAGCCACATGAAGCCATGAGGGCTTTGACTTGTCATTAGTCCATTTATGGCAAGAAGAGGGGGTTCTTTCTTAAACCTCCTTTAACCCTTTTTACCTTAATCATGTCACACACTAAACCATGTTTAGCCACCTCATCATGGATGGAGACTTCACCACTCCTTCTAAGCCGACCTAAATGATTCCTCAGCTCAAAATCGAGCTTGGAAGGGTGCACCAAGCCCAAAATGGTGGGTTGACCCAAACCAAGCCAAAGTGAGCCTTCTCCCATTCCATTTAAATCAAACTCCTTTACACATGTCAAACCTCAATTGCCTACACTAAACCCCAGCCCTCGACCCACCCGACCAAGATGGTGACCATCGCTCGGCCGGCCGGCCACTGGGCCGCCGGAAAACACCATGGCCGAGAGCTCACATGTGAGCCAACATTGAAATTCTCACTTGCCGAGTCGCCCCATGCCTAGTGGTCACCATGGCCGATCTTCTCCTCACCGGAGCAACTCGATCCCAAGCCCTAACTCCTCTCGAGAGGCCTTCCACCCTCTCCTATTTAAACTCCACCCCTCTCGGCCATGAGAGGTGCTGAAACAAAAACCTTAAGGAAACTCGCCAAAATCACTCCGCATCACTCTCTACACATAGAGCACCCGATCCCCACCGAATTCCATCCCAATTCCTTCTAGCCGAGTCCAATTTCGAGCTCAAACTTTAGCCCAAAAACCAGGACACTTCTCCACAAGTGAGCCAATTCCCAAATTGATTGGCTCTACACCTTCACCAGACCAAGGGAAGGTGTCCACCACTAAAAGCCCCATCTCCAGGCCACCCAGTTGCTCCAGCCTCCAAGCTTTGTGATCGGGCTTGGTCGAAATCATATCCAGACAATTCACCACGACTCGGAGACTTCATCCGGAGCTTGCTGGGACCCAATCGAAGGTGCAACAACTCTCGATTGAAGCCACACTTCTCCGAGCCAAGGTATGAGCTAACTCTTCATCCCGAGCTTTCGAAGATTCTTCATTTCGAATGCCTTAGTTTCAATGCATGTTAGCCGTATAGATGTGTTCGTCTCTTCGAGACGAATCCATAGAGTATAAGAACGTAAAAATCCATCGAGAATCGAGTGAGATCTGTAGGATTTAGTGTGGACGGCTCTCGGGCGAGAACACTTGGGGACGATGAACGGATGCCGTCCATTCGATACACGCGCGCACGGACGGCCGGGATTGGCGTTGGACCAGAGACGGTACGAGAACCGCGGGGCCCGGCCGCCGACTCGGGTGGCGGCGTCGAATGGGAGCGCGACGCGTGTGCGTTCGGAGTCGCCGAGGCTTCGACGCGGCGCCGCGTGGATAAATAGATAAATTAGGGTATTTTCTTATTTATTTAATTCCCTAAACTTCAAAAATCCATATCTTTGTGTAGAAAAATCACAAAAATAAAATAAAAATACCCTCTTGCTCGAATGAACGGAGGAGAATAATGTGAAAAAGAAATCACTTAATTTCATCAAATATTTTATTTTTTATGATTTATTTACTCTCTGCATTACATTTAATTCTCCATGCATGTCATACAATTCACCATGGCATGAGACCATAGGGCTTTTGAAGCCTCCGAACTTGGGAACATTCCATGAATTTTCCAAAGTCGAGGCCATCTCTCATGAGGAGTTATTTGATTTTTCAAGTGCATGTCACTGTTTTGAGTATTTTAATTCCAATAAATTAGCATGTTGTGAAATAAATTCTAGGAAATATTTAGTGATGTTCCTTATGACCGGAGAACTCTAGGAAAAATAGGTTTCGACTTAGTTCATTTAAATTAACCCTAATCGGCTTAAACACCCAAAATAGGTCTTTAATTAATTAGAGTTAACCAGGTATCAAATTGACTTGAAATCAATTCTCCACTGACCTTTAGGATCAGAGGAATCTACCATAAAAATTTGAGGTCAATTGGACTTGGTTAGCCCCACTAATTGGGTTAATTAAGCCACTTAGCCATTTTAAACTTTAAAAATTCATAACTTTTAAAATACTTTTTAAAAATTCACCAAATTGGTTTTGGAGCCTCTCTGATATCAGGGAAACCTAAGAAAATTAAAATGTCAATTTTCTAAAAAGTTAATTTTTAATAATATTTTAATATTTTTAATAATTAAAAATAATAAAAATCACAAAAATAATAAAATTCACCAAAATGTCACATTTTGAATTTTAATCACTTAGGAACAAACCCCACATTTTTCCTAGGTCTATTTAGTGAGATATTGAATTTTAAAGCCCTAGGGTAATTTTAAAATTAAAAAAAATGTATTTTCTAGCATTTTCACTAAAATAATTATTATAAATCATAGAAAAATCAGAAAATTGCAAAATTTGATTCTCTGGTTTCCTTGATATCAGAGAGATTTTTGAAAAATATAAAATTCATTTTTCAACATTTATTTTATTTTTAAATTAATTAACACTCCAAAACCCAAAATAATTATAATAAAAATAATATAATTCAAAAATCACCAAAATTAGTCCAAGTGGTCCTCTGGTCATTAGGAATGTCCCCTAATTTTCTTAAGGACAGAAACTTTCCCTTGGTCATGTTATCAAATTTCTCTTGAAAATCTCTATTTTCCACCAAAAATAATTATATAAATAAATTAAATACAGAAAAATCACTTTTTCTCCTCTCATGTCTTTATTGACATATGAGTGAAGTCACATAAAAATTTCAAGTTCATTTGAAGTTCAATTTAGTGAGTTATGAAATTATTAAGCTTAAAGGGTAAAATGGTAATTAAGATCTTTAATCCTTAATTAAAACTTTAGGTTTAATAAAAATTTAACAAGTAAAATATTTGATCTTAATCTGATTTGGATGATTGAAATTTAAATGATTAAAGGGTAGAAACCCATTAAGCAATTTTAAAATAATTAAAACCTTAATTAAATAATTGATTAAATTTGGAAGAATAATAAAATTGGAATTATTAAAATAAGGGATATTTATTAGGAAGAGATTTATTCTTTAATTTAAAAATCCCTAAATTAATTATCTCAATTAATATTCAACTCTTAATTAAAATGATAATTCAAATTCAAAATATTAAAAGACTTAATCATTAAACTAAAGTCAAATTATTAAACTCTTTCAAAAACTTCAATTAAAATTAAAAATAAAGTAAATTAAAGATAAATTAAATTAAAATTAAATTAAATTTAATAATTAAATTAAATTAAGACAAATTAAATTAAATTAAATTAAATTAAAATTAAATTAAATTAAATTAAACAATTAAATTAAATTAAATTAAATTAAATTAAAATTAAATTAAATTAAATTAAACAATTAAATTAAATTAAATTAAATAATTAAAATTAAATTAAATTAAATTAAACAATTAAATTAAATTAAATTAAATAATTAAATTAGATTAAATCAAATCAAATTAATTAAATACCAAATCAAATTAAATTGAACTATGTTAAATTAAATTAAATTCAAATTAAATTAAATTAAAATAAATATAAAACAACTTGAACACTATTCCAAATTTAAACCCTTTAACTTAAATCAAATCATTTGAATACCAATTTACCCTTGAAAGTTTTAGTTATCATAACTCCTAAACGAAACATTAAATGAAATGTTACTTCACTTATAGGATATTCAAATGTCCTAGTTCACCGAGCAAGATAACAATAAAACTTGAAATTCTTGGACGATTAATTCATTTGTATAATTAAATTCATTTGGACTTAAAACAATCGTAGAAATATTGAAAAGATGTTTAAGATTCCTCTTAAGCACTTCCTCAATATGATAGGACATTTATAAGAACAATTGGGGTTAACTATTCTTCGATGAAGAAAATCGTCTTCAAACAAAAACACAAAGAACCTAGACGTCATAGGAGATGACTAGCTATAGGATTAGGAATTTGGTAGAAAACCATAACCTTTCCCTTAGCTTTACCTAGGAACTTGCTTAAATATTCTAATTGAGTTTTAAGTGCAGCTTGGAATGACGGGAAGACCCTCCGTGTACGCTTTTATTTTATTTTATTGCAATTTACTTTCTTGCAATTTACTTTATTGCAAATGCATTTATTTTTCTTGCATGATAAACAACCGTTGCATGAAAACCCACACCTTTAGGATAGACCCTAAAACCGAAACCAAAACTAAGTTAAAAGTCATTGCAAGATAAAATTCACCGCCACAACATTTCAAAATATAAAACAACTCAAAATTTAATCACAAACAGAACACAAAACTACAATTACAACTAAATTAAAACGTCCTCGTTGGATGATCGGGAATACCTCGGATGATGTAACCTACGTGTTGCTAACGGGATTTCCCACGGTCTAAATGAAAGTGTGGAACTCATTCAGTTGAGTTTAGCAAATTCATCCGGACTAAGTGAATCCGATAAAAATAATGATGCCGGAAGGATGGAACCGTGGGATCTTAACCGGTGTCGTTATAATCAACTTTAAGATTTGTTTTAAATAAAACATAAAAAACACTTGGATTTTAAGATTTTCTCTAAACCAAAACACTTTTCTCAACTCCCGATTTATGATTTCTAAAACTAAACCTCTGCAACAACAAGGAGCTCGGAGCATGGTGGGCAAAGACGACCATCGTCATCAACGAAACCCGAGTCTACTTCAACAAAACTTTCCTAGAATTAAAACAACCAAGCCATAGGACTTCGAGGTAGCTTGCCTAGTGCAACATAAATCCTCAACTCTTCGTTAGGCATTTGCATTGCAAATTAAGCCCTAACCGGTCTTAGGATTCCGAGGTAGTCGTCCGATACGACAATAAACCCTCACATCTTCTAAAGCTATTTGTTTGATTTTATCATACAAATATAAGCCCTAATTAATTGAAATCGGCAAGATCGAAATATCAAATAAACATTAGGACTTTCCTAAATTCAAGACAAACAATAGGATAGTCGGGAAATTATCGAAGTTCACTTCGAATCAATGATTTCTCCTACCTCTCTTCCTTTGGATTCACAAAACAAAATGTTCCAAAATTTGATCCATTCCCTATTGAAATTCCAAAATTCAATCTTTGAAAACCTTAAACTTTGAAATTCTTGAAAGCGTAATTATTGATTATTATCGAGAGTTTTCTTAGGTGATTCCCGTCACTTAAGATGTAATTAACTATAGGGGCTTGCCCTTATAGGAATTTTAAAGAACCTGTGTAATATAAACCCCGTTTGATACTTTCATATTAAGCGAGGGAATTTGTCGGCTTATAAAATTGGTTCGCAAACCAAACGGATGTCACAAAACTTCTAGTTTATTTGATCAAGCCCCACCATCAAGCGATGTGTCTATCCTTAGTGATAGATATACGGTTTGTGGTGCGGTGCTCGTTTATATAAACTATTTGGGGATGTGAGATCGGTTTAATCTCATATCTTAAAACTTTCAAATTTAAAAATTATTTTCAAAATCAAATACTACTTTCTAAATTATATATATTTAAATTAAATTTAAAATTTAAATTCGCCGACAACTTCTGTTAGGCGACCCCCCTTTTAAAATACAATACAACCTAAAAATAATGCCGACAGGTCATTGTGGAGGCTTCTTTGGGAAGATTGGAAAAATGAAAAATGGTTTCATGTTCCTATGGTTATCTTTTGATTCATATGGATGGCAAGAAATAAAGTAAAGTTTGATAGTAAACTTGCTTTTATCAATCAAATTATGGCTAACTGTTGTAGCTTCTTGAATAAGCACTCAATGTTAGAAGTCCCACCTAAAAGAAAACCTGCTTTGCTGAAATGGTTCCCTCCTTCCTTGCCATGGATAAAAATCAATATTGATGGTAGCTATACCCCTTCATCTGCTTGGTATTGAGCCGTGTGTAGGAATTCTTTGGGTCAACTTTTGTGGTGCTTCATGATACCCATTATTTCCGTTTCAGCTTCCGAATTCCGAGATGCAAGCCGCTTATTGGGCATTACTAACTCGTTAAAGCACTTAATTACAAGTTTATCCGGATTGAATCCGATTCAAAGTCCTTAGTCAACATTTTACAAGGTCTCTCATCTCCTCCCCGGCGGTTAGTCTACTTGTTCGAGAAAAATTCTCCATCTCTCCAAAGCAACTTCACTTTAAAATGGTCTCACATATATAGGGAAGGTAACCAACCAGCTAATTGGTTGGCCAAAAATGCTACATCCACTAGTACTATTTCTTTTTCTGCCACACCTTTTGGGCCTCTTAAGCCTTTACTTTTTGGTGATCTCAATGATCTCCCCTACATTAGATTTATGTAACTCTCTTATTTAAATGAAATTTCCTTTTTTTTGGTTAAAATATATATATATATATATGTCGGCATATTTTTTTAGGTTGTGTGTTTTGAAAAGGAGTCGCCTACAGAAATTGTCGGCGAATTTTTAATTTAATTTAAATAAATAATTTGAAAAGTTGTATTTGATTTTTTGAAAATAATTTTAAATTTGAAAATTTTAAGATATGAAATCAAACTGATCTCACATCCCGAATAGTTTATATAAATGAGCACCACATCACAGACTGTGTATCTATCTCGAAGAATAGACACACTGTTTGGTGATGGGGCTCGATTAAATAAACTAGAAGATTTGTGACATCTTTTTGGTCTGCGAACCAATTTTATAAGCTGACAAATTCCCCTGCTTAATATAAATGAATTAAACAGGGTTTCTATTACCTGGGTTTTTAAAATTCCCTATAAGGGCAAGCCCCTATAGTTAATTACATCTTAAATGACGGGAATCACTTAAGAAAACTCTCGATAATTATCAGTAATTCTGCTCTCAAGAATTTCAAAGTTTAAGTTTTTAAAGGATCGAATTTTGGAATTTCAATAGGGATTGGATCAAATTTGGAACATTTTGTTTTGGGAATTCAAAGGAAGAAAGGTAGGAGAAATCACAGATTCGAAGCGAACTTCGGTAATTTCCCAACTATCCTATTATTTAGCTTGGATTTAAGAAAGTCCTAATATTTATTTAATATTTTGATCTTGCTAATTTTAATTAATTAGGACTTATATTCGTATGACACAATCATACAAATAGCCTTGAAGATATGAGGGTTTATGTCGTATCAGACAACTACCTCGGAAATCCTAAGACCGGTTAGAGCTTAATTTGCAATGCAAATGCCTAACAAA
>JAKZJZ010000464.1:0-48607 GCA_022702705.1 Papilionanthe hookeriana x Papilionanthe teres
GCGGGGTGAGGGCGACTTACACTACACTTACACACTACATTTCCACACACTTCCTAAAACCACACCCATACCCAACTTAACCTCCCGACTCATGTAGGTGATTCACATGGATGGTCCTTAACCCCTAAGCCCTCGGCTAAGAGGGTTAGAACAACATAATGAATGCCTCAAATGAGTCCTTTCATGGCTCATATGGGCTTGAAATGGCTTCATGGCTCAACCAAAATGATTTCTTTCCACCTAAATTCACCCAATCTTCAATTTCCCAAATTTTCAATTTTTGACCCCCGAGACCCTACACCTACTAAACCTACCCAAAACCTCGAATTACCCAAATTTTCGCAAAATTTCCAAATTACCCAAAATTTTCCAAAATCAATCCCAAACATCTCCACATCACTCAAATTGATCATCCATACCCAAAAATACCAAAGATTCCAAGAAATACCCCCCAATACCCTCCAAATACCCAAAATACCCTTCTTGCCTAAAAATCCAAAAATTCAGAAAATTCCCAAAAATTCCAGAAAATCCTAAATATTCCCAATTTCATTTTGTCCAACTACACCATGGGCCAATTTTGTCAATTTACCCTACTTTTGTCAAAACCCCCAAATCGACCCATTTTAACCCAAAGTGAACCCAATGTTAAACCAAACCTATCCAATTGACTCCAAATTTTGGTCCAATTCAATTCTAAACTTCAATTCAACATTCCCAATACCAATCTAGACCAAATCCAAGTCCAATTTGATCGACATTTGGATCCAATTCCACTTTCGGCCTTAAAGCCCATTTTCGACCTAAACCCAAACCTAACCCAAATAGGCCCAAACCTCAAAATCAAAACCCAACCAAAGCTCAAAACCTCTTTGAAACACTCCCATAAACATTTCTAAACATTAATTTTACATCAATTTCAACTCTAGCCCAACATCAGCCCAACTTAGCCCACTTGGACCTATATTGGCCCATTCACCAAATAGAATCCAAATCCAACCCAATTCAAGTCCAAACTACCCCAAATTTGTTTCAAGTCACTCATGACACATCCATGAGCTAAACCCAACAATTATTTGGCCCAACCTCTTTACAAAATTCTCATCCATAAATCCATTCTTAAACTTCAAAAGCCCACTTTCCTTAAACCATTCTTAAAAGCCCATCTTCCACCAAATTCAAAAAGCCCAAAATTCTTCCTAAAGCCCATATGACATTTCCCCTCATCATACTTTCAATTAAAATCATCCCTAAGTCCTAAATTCATCATCAAATAATTCCAAATCAAGCCTCATGCCAAATTACCCCTCAAATTACCAAAATTTTCCTTAAATCCATTTTCATGAAATCGACTCAACTTTTCCCAAGCCAAATGGAGCCATGAAGCCATGCATAAGCCACATGCAAGCCATGAGAGCCTCTTGACATGTCACCATGCCATTTATGGCAAAAGGAGGAGGCTCTTTCCTTAATCTCCTAAAGCGTGTTTAACCACTTAACATGATCTCACACTAAACCATGCTTAAGCCTAATCATACTTGATCGAGACTGACCCCACTCAATCTAAGCCGATCCAAATCGACTTCTCCTCAGCTCAAAACCAGGCCTCGGGAGGTGCACCTAGCCCAAATGGGTGGGTTGACCCATTTAGGTCCAAATCTAGCCATGCCCCATTCCACTTCGATCAAACGCCTTTACACATGTCCATGGCCAATTGACTGCACAAACCTCCGCCCCCGACCCACCCGACCACGAGGGTGACCCATGCGCTGCCGGCCGCCACCATGCCGCCGGAAAACACCATGGCCGAGAGCTCACATGTGAGCCAACATCGAAATTCTCACTGGCCGAGCCGCCCCATCCCTAGCGGTCACCATGGCCGATCTTCTCCTCACTCGCAGCAAACTCGATCCCAAGCCCTAACTCTCCCCGGAGGCCCTCCACCCGCTCCTATTTAAACTCCACCCCTCTCGGCCATGAGAGGAGCGAAGCACAAACCTCGCCAAAACTCGCCAAAATTGTTCCGCACCCTTCTCCACCCTTAGAGCACTTGATCCCTGCAGGAAACTTCCCCGCCATTTCTCCTCTCGTAAGCCCAATTTCGCAGTCGAAATTCCACCCAAAACCAGGACACTTCTGCCACAAAGGAGCCAATCCTCAAATCGATCGGTCTCTACACCTTCACCGTACCAAGAGGAGAGGTGTCCACCATCAAAAGCCCCATCTCCAGTGCCACCCAGCATTGCTCCAACTCTCCAAGCTTGTGGATCTGGCTATGGTCACAATCATATCCGTACAATTCACTGCACTCGAGAGACTTCATCTCGGAGCTCACTGGACCCAATCGAAGGTGCAACAACTCTCGCATTGAAGCCACACTTCTCCGAGCCAAGGTATGAGCTAACTCTCCATCCCGAGCTTCCGGAGATTCTCCATTTCAAATGCCTTAGTTTCAATGCATGTTAGCCGTATAGATGTGTTCGTCTCTTCAAGACGAATCCATAGTAGTATAAGAACGTAAAAATCCATCGAGAATCGAGCGAGATCTTAGTGGATTTAGTGTGGACGCGCTCTCGTGCGAGAACACTCGGGACGATGAACGGATGCCGTCCATTCAATACACGCGCGCACGGACGGCCGTGATCGTCGCCGGACCAGAGACGGCACGAGAACCGCGGGCCCGGCCGCCGACTCGGTGGCGCGTCGAATCGGAGCCGCGACGCGCGTGCCGTTCGTGAGTCGCCGAGGTCGACGCGGCGCCGCGTGGATAAATAGAAAATTAGGGTATTTTCTTATTTATTTAATTCCCTAAACTTCAAAAATTCATATCTCCGTGTAGAAAAATCACAAAAATAAAATAAAAATACCCTCTCGCTCAGCTGAAGAGAGGAGAATAATGTGGAAAAGAAATCACTTAATTTCATCAAGTATTTTATTTTTTATAATTTATTTACTCTCGCATTGTTTTAATTCTCCATGCATGCATACAATTCACCATGGCATGAGACCATAGGACTTTCAAGCCTCCGAATTTGGGAACATTCCCCGAATTTTCCAAGGTCGTAGGCCATCCCTCGTGAAGAGTTCTTTATTTTTCAAGTGCATGTCACCGTTTTGAGTATTTTAATTCCAAAAATAAGCATGTTGTGAAATAAATTCTAGGAAAATTTGGTGATGTTCCTTATGACCAGAGAACCCTAGGAAAAATAGATTTTGGCTTAGTTCATTCAAAACAACCCTAATCGGCTTAAACACCCAAAATAGGTCTTTAATTAATTAGAGTTAACCAGTGCATCAAATTGACTTGAAATCAATTCTCCACTCGACCTTTAGGATCAGAGGAACCCACCATAAAAATTTGAGGTCAATTGGACTTGGTTAGCCCCACTAATCGGGTCGATTAAGTCACTTAGCCATTTTAAACTTTAAAAATTCATAACTTTTAAAATACTTTTCAAAAATTCACCAAATTGGTTTTGGAGCCTCTCTGATATCAGGGAATCTAAGAAAATTAAAATTTCAATTTTCTAAAAAGTTGATTTTTAATAATATTTTAATATTTTTAATAATTAAAAAATAATAAAAATCACAAAAATAATAAAATTCACCAAAATGTCACATTTTGAATTTTAATCACTTAGGAACAAATCCCACATTTTTCCTAAGTCTATTTAGTGAGATATTAAATTTTAAAGCCCTAGGTAATTTTAAAATTAAAAAAAATGTATTTTCTAGCATTTTCACTAAAATAATTACAATAAATCATAGAAAAATCAGAAAATTGCAAAATTTGCTTCTCTGGTTTCCTTGATATCAGAGAGATTTTTGAAAAATATAAAATCCATTTTTCAACATTTATTTTATTTTTAAATTAATTAACACTCCAAAACTCAAAATAATTATAATAAAAATAATATAATTCAAAAATCACCAAAATTGGTCCAAGTGCTTCTCTGGTCATTAGGAATGTCCCCTAATTTTCTTAAGGACAGAAACTTTCCCTTGGTCATGTTATTAAATTTTCCTCGAAAATCTCTATTTTCCACCAAAAATAATTATATAAATAAATTAAATACAGAAAAATCACATTTTCTCCTCTCATGTCTTTATCGACATATGAGTGAAGTCACATAAAAATTTCAAGTTCATTTGAGTTCAATTTAGTGAGTTATGAAATTATTAAGCTTAAAGGGTAAAATGGTAATTAAACTTTTAACCCTTAATTAAAACTTTAGGTTTAATAAAAAATCAACAAGTAAAATATTTGATCTTAATCTGATTTGGATGATTGAAATTTAAATAATTAAAGGGTAGAAACCCATTAAATAATTTTAAAATGATTAAACTTTAATTAAATAATAGATTAAATTTGAGGAATAATAAATCGAATTATTAAAATAAGGGATATTTATTAGGAAGAGATTTATTCTTTAATTTAAAAATCCCTAAATTAATTATCTCATTAATATTCAACTCTTAATTAAAATGATAACTCAAATTTAAAATATTAAAAGACTTAATTAAATTATTAAACTCTTTTAAAATTTCAATTAAAATTAAAAATAAAGTAAATTAAAGATTAAATTAAATTAAATTAAATTAAATTAAATAATTAAATTAAATTAAATTAAATTAAATAATTAAATTAAATTAAATTAAATTAAATTAAATTAAATTAAATTAAATTAAATTAAAATTAAATTAAATTAAATTAAATTAAATTAAATTAAATTAAATTAAATAATTAAATTAAATTAAATTAAATAATTAAATTAAATTAAATCAAATCAAATTAATTAAACATCAAATCAAATTAAATCAAACTCAATCAAATTAAATTAAATTAAAACTCAATTAAAATTAAATTAAATAATTAAATATAACATCACCTAAGACATAAAAGAAAATAAATATAAAAGCAACTCGAACACTATTCCAAATTTAAACCCTTTAACTTAAATCAAATCATTTGAATACTAATTTACCCTCGAAAGCTTTAGTTATTATAACTCCTAAATAAAACATTAAATGAAGTGCTACTTCACTCATAAGATATTCAAATGTCCTAATTCACCGAGCAAGTTAACAAAACTTCAAAATCCTCGACGATTAATTCATTTATATAATTAAATTCATTTCGACTTAAAACAATCCTAGAAATATTGAAAAGATGTTTAAGATTCTTCTTAAGCACTTCCTCAATATGATAGTGACATTTATAAGAACAATCGAATTTGATTATTCTTCGATGAAGAAAATCGTCCTTAAACCAAAAACACAAAGAACCTGTGACGTCATAGGAAATGACTAGCCATGTGATTGTAGAATTTGGTGAAAACCATAACCTTTCCCTTAGCCTTTACCTAGGAACTTGCTTAAGTATGCTAATCGTGTTTTAAGTGCAATTGGGATGACTGGAAGACCCTCCGTGTACGCATTTATATTATTGCAATTTACTTTCCGCAATTTACTTTCCAAGCAATTTACATTATCGCAATTTACTTTATTGCAACTGCACTTTATTTTTCTTGCATGATAAAACAACCGTTGCATGAAAACCCACACCTTTAGGATAGCCCCTAAAACCGAAACCAAAACTAAGTTAAAAGTCATCGCAAGATAAAATTCACCGCCACAACATTTCAAAATATAAAACAACTCAAAATTTAATCACAAACGTAACACAAAACTACAATTACAACTAAATTAAAACGTCCTCGTTGGATGATCGGAATACTTCTGATGATGTAACCTACGTGTTGCTAACCGGATTTCCCACTGCCTAAATGAAAGTGTGGAACTCATTCAACTGAGCTTAGCAAATTCATCCTGACTAAGTGAATCCGATAAAAATAATGATGCCTAAGGATGGAACCGCGGATCTTAACCGTGTCGTTATAATCAACTTTAAGATTTGTTTTAATCAAAATACAAAAACACTCGAAAATTAAGACTTCTCTAAACCAAAACACTTCTCTCATCTCCTCGATTTATGATTTCTAAAAACTAAACCTCCGCAACAACAAGGAGCTCTGAGCATGATGGCAAAGACGGCCATCGTCATCGCAAAACTCGAACCTACTTCAAAGAAACTTTTCTAGAATTAAACAACCAAGCCATAGACTTCGAGGTAGCTTCGCCTAAGGCAACATAAATCCTCAACTCTTCGTTAGAGCATTTCGTATCTGCAAATTAAGCCCTAACCTGGTCTTAGGATTCCGAGGTAGTCGTCCGATACGACAATAAACCCTCACATCTTCTGTAGCTATTTGTTTGATTTTATCATACAAATATAAGTCCTAATTAATTAAAATCGGCAAGATCGAAATACTAAATAAACATTAGGACTTTCCTAAATTCAAGCCAAACAATGGATAGTCGGAAATTATCGAAGTTCACTTCGAATCGTTGATTTCTCCTACCTCTCTTCCTTCGGATTCACAAAACAAAATGTTCCAAAACTCGATCCATTCCCTATCGAAATTCCAAAATTCAATCTTTCAAAACCTTAAACTTTCAAATTTTCGAGAGCAGAATTATCGGTTATTATCGAGAGTTTTCTTAGGTGATTCCCGTCACTTAAGATGTAATTAACTATGTGGGCTTGCCTTTATGTGGAATTTTAAAGAACCTGTGTAATATAAACCCCGTTTAATGCTTTCATATTAAGCTGTGGAAACTTGTCTGGCTTATAAAATCGGTTCGCAGTACCAAACTGGATGTCACAAATCTTCTAGTTTATTTAATCAAGCCCCACCATCAAGCAAAGGTGTCTATCCTTAGTGATGATACACTGGCTCATGATGCAGTGCTCGTTTATATAAACTATTCGGGATGCGAGATCGGCTTAATCTCATATCTTAAAACCTTCAAATTTAAAATTATTTTCAAAATCAAATACTACTTTTCAAATTATTTATTTTAATTAAATTAAAAATTCGCCGACAATTTCCGTTAGGCGACCCCTTCTTCAAAATAAAACACAACCTAAAAATATGCCGACAGATTTCCGCGCGACTCCGCCTGGGAAAATTCCTCTCTCCATTATAATCAAATAATTCTCGTTTTCAAAAATCTAGAGTGTATCCATGTCCCTAATGGATCAAACTACCCTTCTTTCCGTTGGAATACTATGTTCATTTCTATCTCGAACAAGTATAGCCAACATTCTCTCTGATTTAGGAGCCACCGCTAGACACCCCTAAACGCAGAGGTTCCGAGATCCTTTTACCTCATTTCCGAGGCGGGTGGACCCCCGATAGTGTTAGCTTAGGAGTGATCCTTCGAGTCGGGAAGTCTTGCTTAAGACTTTCTTTCCCTTTCGAATCGGATTCCTTACCTTCTCTACACCTTCGAACATTCCGTTCTAAATAAACAAACCCTCTAATAAGTGATTCTTTTAACAAATGATTCTTTTTTATAAATACATGAACAAAGAATGAGTTCGACTCTTTTCAATTCCTTTCTTTTCGTCCCGAAGAAAAGAAGCATAACTCGGGATCGACAACTCGAATCTACCTCGCAGAAATGGAAGCCCCGAAACCGATTTTCTCCTTCACCAACGGATCGGACTTCGCCGTCTATAAGGATGAGCCGCCCGACAATGGGGTCATCCGATTCGACAGTGGATTTGAAAACACGAACGTCAAGGTCACCGACGTCTCCTCTTCGCACCGACGAACAAGGTATCCGAAGCCGAGGAACCACTCGCTCGAGTTCAACCTCAGGTCGACCCAAGAGTTTCCTCCCCGCAAAGGGTCCCGACTCAGAGGAGTACCGCCGTCCGCAGAGGACTCGCTCTCACTACCCCCACCGGTCTAGTTGCTCTCGCACCTACCCCGACTTCGCCAAATCAAAGGGGAAAGAAATCCGTAACTATGATAAACTCCGTTACCGCGGAGGGTACGGATCTTCCCGTAAGACCTTCTCGTCTTCGAAATCGGGTCCAGCTCAAGATTCCGTCGCCGACAAAGACCCAAAGAAGAAATAGAAATAGAAGGATCGCCGTGGAAGCCGTAGCCGCCGAGATCGCCTTCCCGGAGGAAATTCCGCAGTCGCCGTAATATACACCGCTACCGTAATATACACCACCGCCCGACTACATACCACTTTTGGGAGGAAGCAGTTCCATCCCCTCTCCGCCGCAGAGGATGAGGAGAATGTCCGCAAGATTGCCGCCACATTACCTCGACCCGCATACTACAACGATAACCGCAAGAAAAGAACTAGAACTACGCCGTTTCGCTCGACCGCAAACTTCGTAGAAAAGCTAGCAAAGAAGGAAAACCGCCCCGTGTCTGAAATTCTACGAAGGATAGTGACGGTGCCGGCCAATCCCGTCTCGGGCCCCGAGTAGAACCCGCCGTCATGATAGAAAAGCCAAGCAAGAGAATGAAGGCTAGCCCGCCCGTCGTAGTATCGTGATCATGACTAGGAGGATACCACCTTCCAAAGCATTCGGCCACCGCACCATCCGGTCCCAGACCTTCCGCCGCTAGAAGGATGGTGTGGCGTCCCACTACGGGGCAACGAGATCGAAACAAGAAGTCTCGAGAGAGAAAGTCTCGCCAGAGGCCGGAATCCGAAGAAAGTGCTACCGCGATGAAGGGGACTCGTGAAAAAGGACCCGGCAACCATCGCACGACAACCACAAAGATACACAGAAAGCTCCGCTAGAAGATGCCATGGAAAAGCCGAGAACCGACATCCGACGGTCGGCAAAAGAAAGAGAAGAAAAGTTCGGAGATGAGATCGACTCATCGGAATTCATGGACAACGAATATGCAGAAATCAACATGGCCGAGACACGAGCTTCATCGCCTCTCAAGGTGCTCCTCGCACTCGCAGAAGAGAGGAGCCGTAACCGATGAAGAGACAAGCCTTCAGAAAAGGACGACACGATCGCTCAAATGGCGAAGAGGATGGAAGAGATGGCCATAGCTCTAGCCACTCTCCAAAGTCAAGTACAACCACATGAGAGACACCCCGTAGGTCATTCACATCGTAGACGGAGGAAAGGAGATTACATCCGTCAACTGGGATGACCACACTGAAAAGGATACAACACAAAGTATGATCCCCGAAAAGGATATCAAGAACTTGGTAGAGCAAAGAAAGCGAGAAGCCCTAGCACAATCGAAGAACGGGACATCTATTCTGGACGGCAGACCTTACCCGAAGAATTCGACGCCGTCCAATACCCGAAAGGCTTCGTACCACCTCTCGTTTAAGACCTTCGACTGAACCGGAACCCCCGACAAGATGTCGCACACTTTCGTGCCGCTTGTTGCAATGCCGGCGGGAGCGATGCGCTACTCTTCCGACAGCTCGTTAGCAGTCCGTCGTGAATCGCCTTCGACCGGTATGCGACTCACCCAACTGGTCTCGTGAAGACATTCTCGCAGCTAGAGAGCCTCTTCATTAAGCGATTCGTCGGAGCTCTCAGCACCACATCACTATAGTGATTTAGCGGTAGAGAAACAAAGGCCGAATGAAACTCTAGTGGATTACATACTTCGATGGAGAAATTTAAGCATGAAGTGTGAACCACAACCGCAAGAACAACATGCAACGCGATCTTGCTTAAAAGCATTCACGCCCGATAAGACTTCTCCTCAAGGGATTCACTATTAAGACTTTCGAGAAGTTGTTAAGCAAGGCCGGAAGCTTGCAAGAAGAGGCGAAGCAATTAAGTTTTGCCGACAAGACGGACAAGCGTAAGCTCGGTGAAGACTTTCGAGAAGAAATCCGGGTCGTCTGCAAGCATTGACAAAGGCAAACAACCGATGCAAATACCACCGTAACGGCCGCAAAGAACTACAACAAAATTACCAAAGAACCCCGGTCCAACCATCACCGTCTCCGCAAGATGAACAACCGTCTCGTCCGCAACGTACATCGAGGGAGCTTCGAGCGCAGAATATCCGTTCAAGAATGAAGCAAGACTCAAAGATGTTCCGTAGCTTAATGAAAACTCCGCATTTCCAACTGCCGTGAGCCTAAAAGACCGTAGGAAGTCAACAAGAAAGGTGATCCCAACTTTCGCCCCTACCATCTGGATGCTCGGGCACAAGATGAAGACCGCATTACCTTCAAAAGTCGGCTCAACGACAACCTTCTGAAAGGAAATATAACAATCCCGAAGGAGTACATGAAGGAACCCCGTAAAGGAGGTTCCGTCAATGTTATCTCAACCGATCCCGTCATCCCGATAGATCCCTATGCAACCGACGATGGATGGACTACCGCCTCGGACGAGATCTTCGAAGAAGATTTTAGACAACATCCGAACCGCTTCGTGCGAGCTTCAATTCGTAGTTCGAGACCCGTTAAGCCGGTACTATCACTTGCGATGAAGAACCACCTCGACAGAGACAATCGAAGAGAAGAAGAAAATCGACGAAGAAGAGGGGACCGAGATTCCTAAGGCTGGACTAGGGGCCGCTTATCCTAGATAGTTGCTTCCGATTCTGGGGAGAAATCCCTCGAACCTCTCGATTTTGTATGATTATCCGCTCACTTCGTGGGATCATATAATGATAAGGGTGATGGCGTTGGCTACGTTTTGATCGTTTCTAACGATTACGTAACTAGCGACAATCCGGCGTCGATTTCGATACCAACAACAATTCTCAAATCATACAAGATCTCGACGATCAAAATGACGAAGAAGACATCCATCAAGGAGGCTACGAGAGTTCAACAAGCAACTGGATCTATCTCGTGAGTTTCGAGGAGCTCCAGCATACGATGAGTTGGAGCCTTCGGATTTGGAAGATAATCCGAAGAGCCTAGCCATTCCGATTCAGGAGGAGACACCGACAAACTCAACACTAGATTCGAAGAAATTACGTAAGTCAACCTAAGAAGTGGAAAAGTTCTACCTCCAAGAATGGGTCCAAAAGACAAAGGAAAGCAGTGTGGTCGTTCAAGAAGAACCAACCCCACAGAAGACATACCCATTCGAGAAGAAGCCGAGACGCAGGAGAACAAAGTGGACTACAACGTGCTAGCCCATCTTAGGAAACTACCGCCAAACCGAGCATTTACGATGCTCTCATCTTATCAAAGGAGATGAGGGAAGCTCGATCAAGGCCTTACTTGATCCGGAAATTCGCTTAGCTCAAATGGCCGGAGATTCCTTAGATGAGGTTTGCTCGTTAAAGGAACAACGAGGTGTTACCTTCACGTGACAATGACCTACTACTGGGGATGCTAGATCACAACCGACCGTCGTACATTTCAGCCATAATCGGGAAGTTTACGCTCCCGCAGTTTTGGTGGATCCAGAGCATCAATCAATATAATGAGTCTTCGAACACTAAAGCATACTTGGAAATCGATGCTCGCGAGCTCGAGGCCGACAAAATGTTATTAAGAGGATTCAACCGTAAAGGAGAAAGAGCCCTCTGGTCAATAACGCTACCGATGAAGACCGGTGATTTAGCAAAGACAACCGCAAAATTTCACATAATCGATTCGTAAACGTCGTTCAACGCTCTACCGGGCCGACCATGGATACATGAAAACAGATGGTACCATCATCTCTACACCAAGTGCATCAAGTACTACGATGCGAGGGGAACAACGGCATCAAAGGTGACTTACAACCATTCTCCGTACATGAGATTGGAATCCATGAAGATGCAGCTTATTATGCACCGCCAAAGAAAACAATCTTCTCCAGAGATACCGTAACAAATGAAGCAAAGAAAGTTCGAGACAACGAAGAACCTGAAGTTCTAGTCCAACAGTCACTCACCACTCCCTTCCGCGAGATGGTGAAGGTTTCTCCACAACTCGCATCCGAGGTCGAGGCCGGGACGAGGCCGTGGTAGAGACACTAGGACACCGGATAGAGGAAACCAACCATCAATGTTGATCGGGAAGATAGTTCCGAAGAAGAAAAAGAAATCAAGCAAGAAGCAAGCAACAATAAGTCGAAAGAAGCCGCAATACAAGATCTCCCTCGAAGATGAAAAGAACGAAGAATACAAATCAATGTACGAGAAGATTAACCACTACGTACATACTATGACCCTAACTCCGATCCATTCTAATAAGATCGAGGGTATGGAGGTCAAAGAGGTACGTAGTGATCGTGCAAAGCCGATCAAATTCTACCGTGGTGCTTCTTCCTCCAAAACCGAAAATAATGTACAATTCGAAGATGTCACTTCATCGAATTAATGGAATTACCTTTTGAGTGGTACTCTCCCCGTGTTCAAAATTTAATTCAACGTGGTTTCTTACCTCGACAATGGACAAAAGGCCAATCACAACATTTTGAAAAGTTATGGAATAACTCCCGCCGTCCTCCCAATTCAAAGTATGGACTCGGATTCGACACAAGCAGGTCGGACTGACGATACCGAATTTTGCTTCGTTGTCACTTGCAAGTCCAATGAAAACCGCATGGAAACTACGTACGAACTCGAAGATTTACAAATCGAGACGCTCCACTCGTAATCCGAAGAAGAAATTAAATCCACAATAGATGAGTTAACGGAAGTTAACTTAGGTACTAGCGAAGAGCCTAGACCTACCTTTGTTAGCTCCTTACTCAATAAAGAAGACTCCGAAGAAATAATCAAGTTATTAATGGAATTTAAAGATCGTTTTGCTTCGAGCTACGATGAAATGCCAGGATTAGCTCCGCAGGTCGTAGCACCATAAGCTAGAGTGGATCCTACTTCGTTCCACGTACAAGGTCCCGTAAGAATGCGTCTGGAAATCGAACAACAAGTCATACCAAGTTAAAAAGCTAATGTACGCTAAATTTGTCCGCGAAGAACAATACCCGACTCGGCTAGCCAATGTGGTGCCACCGAAAGAAGAATGGTCGATCGAATTTGTGCGGACTTCGCAGATTTAAACAAGGCATGTCCAAAAGATGAATTCCTCTACCAATTCCAGAATCGATGATCGATATTGCTTCGACACATGAAATATTCTCATTCATGGATGGATCTTCGTGATACAACCAGATAAAAATGGCTCCGAAGATGAAAAGCTTACAAGCATTCGAACGCCGATCGGAGTATTTTGCTACACAAATGATGCCATTCTGATCGAAGAACGCAGAGCAACCTACCAAAGAGCAATGACAAGAATTTTGATGATCTCATCCACAATCAAGTCGAATGCTACGTGGACGATGTCGTCATCAAAAGCAAAGTAAAGGAAAACCAACTCGTATGATTCGAGAATCGTTTTCGAACGATTAAGACAATTTAACCTTAAGATGAATCCTTTAAATGCGCCTTCAGCGTCACTCTCCGGAAATTCTTAGGATTCGTTGTCCGACATCGTGGAATCGAAATCGATCCCGAGAAGATTAAAGCCATCTTAGAAATGCCGCCTCCCAAAACCTTAAAACAATTACGATCTTTTCAAGGAAGCCGGCATATCTTCGACGCTTTATCTCAAACTCCGTCGTAGGTGTCACCTTTCTCGCACTAGCTAAAAAGGACGCCAAATTTATTCGGGAAGAGAAATGCCGAAGGCCTTCGAAGACATTAAACAATATTTAATGACACCTCCCGTCTTAGCAGCCTCTGGCCTCGTGTAGACCGTCGATACTTTACACCGCGGCTTTAGATGACTCTCTTGAGCCCCGTTAGCTCTGTGTCAATGATGAGGGTAAAGAAAATGCTCTTTACTACTTAAGCCGTCGTTTACTTCCGACTGAAGTAAGGTATCCCGCAATCGAAAAGCATTGTTCGTCCCCGATCTTCGCCGCTCAAAAGCTCGAGCACTACATGCTTTCTCATAAGGTCAACTCGATTTCGAAGTTTAATCCATCGCAATACTTCGATGACTCGTCCAACACTTTCCCGCAGACTTGCTGCATGGTCAATGATATTATCGCAATTCGATATAACTTTCGTGCCTCCGCGCGTCAGAAAGGACAAGTCTTAGCAGACTTCCTCGCAAAGACACCCTTTGCCGCCGAATCTCCTCTCAACGACGATCTCGCCGATGAACAAATAATGAACCTAGAAGACCTCGATGATCGACGTTGGGAATTATATTTCGACGGAGCATCTTCAAAGACACAAAGACGAAGAATCGCAAGTGATAGTGCTCTGTAAGGCATGAATCGGCTAATCTTTATAACACCTGAGCGGGGATGTTAAGATACTCCTACCACTCGACGTAATCCGTGTACAAACAACGATAGCAATACGAAGCCCTCATAACGGGATTGGAATTAACCATTCAAATTGGGATAACAGTACATCAACATCTACGGGATTCATAAGTAATCATTCAACAGATCACTGGACAATACAGAACTTTTAAAGCCAAGACTCGAACAATACTTCCAAGATGCTATACAAATTGCTGAACAGATTCCAAATGTGACAATCTACAAAATTCCTAGAAAAGAGAATGCTTTAAGCAGATGCTTTAGACTCCGTCTCGCAAAAGAATTCTGCCCGTTTGCAAGATGAATCGTGGAAGTGTCACCACTGACGTCATGTCCTATCACAACTCGACATAGACATGATACACAAATCGAAAAAGAAAAAGAATCAACAAGAAGAAGGATGTAAAAACACGTAAGATCGGCGATACCCATCGATGCATCACTCGCAAACAGAAAGCTACCAGACGATAGGTCGCTAGCCCATCGTATCAAGAAAAGAACTCGTCCTACGCATTAATAAACAACACATTATACGTAAGGTCTTCGATCAAATGCGGCTAAGGTGCCTAAGCGGGTCCGAGGCCCGTGAAATCGTTAAAGAGGTGCATTCGAGACTCCGTGGCGCTCACCACCGGGTCCAAAGATGAAGATGAAAATTAAAAGACTAGGGTACTACCGGCCCTCGATGATGACCGACCGCATGAAAATCGCCAAGAGCCGTCACCAATGCCAAGTGCACGGAGTGGTTCTACACCAACCTCCAAATGTGCTACACCCGACAATCGCGTCGCGGCCGTTCGAATGTCAGGGCACGTGATATACGGGTCCGATAGAACCACCATCTTCGAAAGGACATCGTTTCATTCTCGTGCTACAGATTACTTTTCCAAGCGCGTATGGCCCACTTGGAGAAGTGAAAGCACACCACGTGCCGCGCTTTTCAAGAACCAAGTCGTCTACCGTTTCGAGTGCCGCGCAGGATCATCTCGTATAATGGGCCGCATTCGAAGCACACAAATCAACAATTTTGTCGGAGACACGGAATCGACCGGCGATACTCGACAATTTACTACCCAAGAGCAAACGGCCTCGCCGAGGCTTTTAATAAAACTCTCGTTCAAATCTTAAAGAAAACCTCGGACGATAATAAGAGAAATTGGCACGAGAAATTGTTAGAAGCCTTATGGCCTACTCGACAACCTTCGTAACCCCTACTCAAGCTACACCTTACGCTCCGGTGTATGGGTCCGAGGCAAGTTACCTTTAGAGGTTCAACCTTCCTTCACTCGAATCGTAGCTGCAAACAAGATCACGACGAAGAAAACGCCGTACTACGACTCGAAGAATTAGAAAGCTCTGAAGGGAAAAGACTTAGCACGCAAATGTAACTCTAGAACTATACCAAGCTAAGATGGTTCAAGCCCATGACAAACCGGTCCGCCCAAGAACCTTCAAAGTCGGTGATTTAGTTCTCGTTCTCAAGAGACCTATTCTCGCACACCGCAAGATAGAGGAAAATTCAACCCACTGGGAAGGACCGTTCGTGGTCAAGCAAGATACTCGTGGAGGTTCCTACCAGCCTAGCTGAATCGCCAGTGGAGAACGACATATGCTTCCAATCAACTGGACGATACTTGAAAAAGTATTACGCTACCCGATGTTTCGAAGGAATGAATTCTTCATCCCTAAGAAACACGGCGAAGTAATTACTCATGATCGGGTCCGAACCCAAAAAATAATAAAATGTGCTAAAATAAATAAATATAATGATAATAAAGTTTTCCTCGTTTTCTTCTCCAAATCAAAGTCCCTTCTCTCGATCTTATCCTACTTCATTCCCTAGATTCAAAATATAAGAATAATAAAAAATGTATCTTTAATAAACATTTTCTTAATGTTCTTGTTCTTAAGTACAACCCCCGATCCTTTTCCTTGTCTTTTCGCAGTGGAAATGTCGAACAGGCGATTGGTCTTGAACTTTAAGAATGGCGTAAGCCTCGCACTCGATGAAAAGAGGGTGAAAGATGGAGCGATAATCGAGATTGACTCGCATTTCGCACTCGACAGCCTACAAGACGAGGAAAGTGACCGGGTCCCAGCTAACCGAGAAGAACTGCCCTGATGACAGCTGATGAAAGTGGGTGGCCCAAGCCACCAATCCAACAACAAGAAAAGAAAAGCAAACACCGAAGAAGACAAGAAAATGAAGTCCGTAGTCGCTACAACATGAGGGCAGTGCTCGTCGCCGCCGCGCCCGCAGAGATTCAAGAAGTTCGGAGAGCTACTCTCACGCCCACGCAACGAAGGAATAAGAATCGCCGTATCCGTAAGATGTTAACAAAACTAGCCGCGACTGCCGCGACGAGACAATCGCTAATGCCAAGCACATACACTTCAAGGACACCGGTTCACCAGAACTCGAAGAAAGGAGGCCAGCTCCTAGGATGACAGAAAGAACTGTGAGAAATCTCCGTAAGATCGAAGAAAGAAGGCTACCACGCCACCGGATAGAACCACCAAGCAATGCATGACCTTGTTGCGTAGCTAACCCCGGGGATGTCCCGACAGTACATCATCCCCGAGGAGCCGAGGTATGCAGTGGGAACGTGAAGGGATCGAACCATATATCCCACAATATGTCACAAGGCCTCGCCATCTCGCATCATTCCGAATACGAGCCGGAGAGGATGCGTAATGTTGAAAAGAAAACTTTCGAATACTTCGAGAGAATTAAAGGAAGAAGAATCAACATACTAGAAGGCCTCGAGCTACACACCGACGTATTCTCGGAGTATGAACAACAAGAAATCGTGGATCGTATCCGGATCCGAAAAGAATGGGCCGAGCAGTGCCGCCCGAGGGAAAACACATACTCGGAACCCCGAGATGGATGCCGTGGAAAGGAAGAATCACAATACAATGCGGATGTCGCTACAACTTTGTCGAAGACAGAAGGGAAACCCACCCGGAATACTCCGTCATGGGCAAGTAGATCCGATGCCATCAGCTATCAAGAGAATGGTAAAAAGATCGATAACATGGAGGGTACCGCCAGCAGATTGCATACCCAATAGCCGCATTATCAACATCTACAAACAGGTGACCGCATACCCCCACATATCGATCACCACGACTTCGTCGACCTTTCGCACGGCCTCTTTCCGAATGAGTGTAACATCATGTTCGGATCCGACCTCCGGATAACAGGCCCGGGCGAGTTCCGAGGGCCGCAAAGATACCTTTACCGGTGGGTTCCGTCATGATACCGCAGTAGGTAACGGAGCAGTATATCGCAAAGCATTGCATACCAGTGAGTGCCAAAGGAGCGAATCTCGCTACTTTCGTGAGGATGGACGACAAGAAAATACCTTACCATTTCCAACTGCATCCGTAGCTGGAGAACCTCCGCCTTTACGAGCCGTGAGTTACATGGGAAATATCACACCTCCAACGTACATCCAATTCAGCATCCTTGCCAAGGATGGCTTGGAAGGTGATGTTATCGACCATGTACCTCACTATTCGTACATGGATTTTCGACGATGATTCTTTCGATGGATCAACAAAGATCATACACAAATCGTTTCGAGTCTACATGGATTGTATGAAATATATTCCGCATCGAGTCGTATGATGTATTTTCAACATGATTGGAATGAAAGTGACCATGTCACGTTTTGGCCTTCACCTCTTTTGTGCAAATCGATCGGGAAACGCCATTAAAGTTAAATGAACTTCGAACAAAGAATCGTAAAAGAAATAAAACAAAAAAGAGAATAAAAGAAAACTTTCTAAAAAAACTCGAAAAATGACAAACACCAAGTTCACATGAACATTAAATAAACAATAAAATAAAATTAAACCATTAAAAGATAAACGAAATCAACATTCAAAATCTCAAATTCCATCCTTCCAAACTTCAAAATCAAATTCCATCCTTCCAAATTCCGAATCAAATTTCAATCTTTTCAAATCTCAAATCAAATTCTCAATCAAATTCCAAATCCACTCGATCAAATTTCAAATTTGATCTTCCCAAATCTCAAATCAAATTCTCAATCAAATTCCAAATCCAATCTCGATCAAGTTTCAAACTTGATCTTCCAAATTTCAAATCAAATCTTAAATCGAATTTCAATCGAGTTCAAACTCATCCTTCCAAATTTCCAAATTTCCGAATTCAACCTTTCCAGGCTTCAAGTCTCAATCAAATTCAAATTCAATTTCTTCCAGATCTCGAATCAAATATCAATCACATCAATTCAAATCTTTTGGGTCGAGGATTTTACATCCAAGATCGCACCGCTTTAGGATTCTTTTCCTATCGCACCGAAATACATCAAATTCAAACTTTTGGGTCGAGGATTTTACATCCAAGACCGCACTCGCTTTAGGATTCTTTTCCTATCAGCACCGAAATACATCAAAATTCAAACTTTTCGGGTCGAGGATTTTACATCCAAGACTCGCACCGCTTTAGGATTCTTTTCCTATCGCACCGAAATACATCAAAATTCAAACCTTTCGGGTCGAGGATTTTACATCCAAGACCGCACCGCTTTAGGATTCTTTTCCTATCGCACCGAAATACATCAAATTCAAACCTTTTGGGTCGAGGATTTTACATCCAAGACTCGCACCGCTTTAGGATTCTTTTCCTATCGCACCGAAATACATCAAAATTCAAACTCTTTGGGTCGAGGATTTTACATCCAAGATCGCATCGCTTTAGGATTCTTTTCCTATCGCACCGAAATACATCAAAATTCAAACTCTTTCGGGTCGAGGATTTTACATCCAAGACCGCACCGCTTTAGGATTCTTTCCCTATCGCACCGAAATACATCAAAATTCAAACTTTTGGGTCGAGGATTTTACATCCAAGACCGCACCGCTTTAGGATTCTTTTCCTATCGCACCGAAATACATCAAATTCAAACTCTTTTGGGTCGAGGATTTTACATCCAAGACCGCACTCGCTTTAGGATTCTTTCCTATTGCACCGAAATACATCAAATTCAAACTTTTGGGTCAAGGATTTTACATCCAAGATCGCATCGCTTTAGGATTCTTTCCCTATTGCACCGAAATACATCAAATCGAATTCCTGGGTTAAGGATTTTACATCCGAGATCGTATCGCTTAGGATTCATTTCCTATCGCACCGAAATACATCAAAATCAAACTTCGAGGTTAAGGATTTTACATCCAACACCACATTGCTCCGAGATCTCTTCTCATCGCAACGATTCAATCTAATCAATTCAATTTTCTTTCGAGGTCGGAGATGTTACATCTAAAACCTCGTAACTCCAATTTTCATTTCAAATCAAATCCTTCAAATTAATTTTCGACAAACTTCAATCTAAATCAAAACTCCAAACTAAAATTTAAACTCACACATCAAAACATAAATCTGAAACAAAATAAAATCTAAATCGAAATTCCCTGCATCATGTGATTTCGGATTCACCTCCTTTTCCTTTCCCTGCCGAGAGTTCAAGAATCTCCAGCTTCGCAGATATACTCGACACTCCCCAACAGAACTCTTTCTACTTCGTCCTAAGTTCGTCACTCGGACATCCGTGTTGGTTTTGTTGATCGCTCTGGCCAACACCAATACGCGCTGTGCTCCGTCACCACCACACCTATCGGGGTCCATTTGTCGACCTCATTTTCGATGAGGTCTTCCCTTCTTCTTTTAGATGCTTAGATCTAGCTCTAGGCTTTTCCTTCGACTATCTTAGAGGACTAGAATCGGGACCCGCCTTTAGAAATTCAAACCACTTCTAAACTCCCCGCAAACTCCACAAACTCGACTATAGACCCCTAATCACCTGTGAGGGTCGAAATCAAATGTGGAAGTTTAAAGGATGAGTTCCTATAGACTCTTCGCCTTAGGATCGCCCCGGCGGCCCGGTCCGTGAAGGGGCCGACTTACACTACACTTACACACTACATTTCCACACACTTCCTAAAACCACACCCATACCCAACTTAACCTCCCGACTCATGTAGGTGATTCACATGGATGGTCCTTAACCCCTAAGCCCTCAGCAAGAGGGTTAGAACAACATAAATGAATGCCTCAAATGAGTCCTTTCATGGCTCATACGGCTTGAAATGGCTTCATGGCTCAACCAAAATGATTTCTTTCCACCTAAATTCACCCAATCTTCAATTTCCCAAATTTTCAATTTTCGACCCCCGAGACCCTACACCTACTAAACCTACCCAAAACCCTCAAATTACCCAAATTTTCGCAAAATTTCCAAATTACCCAAAATTTTCCAAAATCAATCCCAAACATCTCCACATCACTCAAATTGATCATCCATACCCAAAAATACCAAAGATTCCAAGAATACCTCCCAATACCCTCCAAATACCCAAAATACCCTTCTTGGCCTAAAAATCCAAAAATTCAGAAAATTCCCAGAAAATTCCAGAAAATCCTAAATATTCCCAATTTCATTTTGTCCAACTACACCATGGGCCAATTTTGTCAATTTACCCTACTTTTGTCAAAACCCCCAAATCGACCCATTTTAACCCAAAGTGAACCCAATGTCAAACCAAACCTATCCAATTGACCCAAATTCTGGTCCAATTCAATTCTAAACTTCAATTCAACATTCCCAATACCAATCTAGACCAAATCCAAGTCCAATTTGATTGACATTCGGATCCAATCTCACTTTTCGGCCTTAAAGCCCAATTTCGACCTAAACCCAAACCTAACCCAAATGAAGCCCAAACCCCAAAATCAAAACCCAACCAAAGCTCAAAACCTCTTTGAAACACTCCCATAAACATTTCTAAACATTAATTTTACATCAATTTCAACTCTAGCCCAACATTGGCCCAACTTAGCCCACTTGGACCTATATCGGCCCATTCACCAAATAGAATCCAAATCCAACCCAATTCAAGTCCAAACTACCCCAAATTTGCTTCAAGTCACTCATGACACATCCATGAGCTAAACCCAACAATTATTTGGCCCAACCTCTTTACAAAATTTTCATCCCATAAATCCATTTTAAAACTTCAAAAGCCCACTTTCCTTAAACCATCTTAAAAGCCCATCTTCCACCAAATTCAAAAAGCCCAAAATTCTTCCAAAGCCCATATGACATTTCCACTCATCATACTTTCAATTAAAATCATCCCTAAGTCCTAAATTCATCATCAAATAATTCCAAATCAAGCCTCATGCCAAATCACCCCTAAATTACCAAAATTTTCCTTAAAATCCATTTTCATGAAATCGACTTCAACTTTTCCCAAGCCAAATGGCAGCCATGAAGCCATGCATAAGCCACATGCAAGCCATGAGAGCCTCTTTACATGTCACCATGCCATTTTCGGGCAAAAGGAGGAGGCTCTTTCCTTAATCTCCTAAAGCGTGGTTAACCACTTAACATGATTCACACTAAACCATGCTTAAGCCTACATCGTACTTGGATCGCGACTCGACCCCACTCAATCTAAGCCGATCCAAATCGACTTTCTCCTCAGCCTAAAACCAGGCCTTGGAGGGTGCACCTAGCCCAAATGGGTGGGTTGACCCATTTAGGTCCAAATCTAGCCATGCCCCATTCCACTTCGGATCAAACGCCTTTACACATGTCCATGGCCAATCGATTGCACAAACCTCCACCCCCGACCCACCCGACCACGAGGGTGACCCATGCTCGGCCGGCCGGCCACTGTGCCGCCGGAAAACACCATGGCCGAGAGCTCACATGTGAGCCAACATTGAAATTCTCACTCGCCGAGCCGCCCCATCCCTAATGGTCACCATGGCCGATCTTCTCCTCACCAGAGTAGCTCGATCCCAAGCCCTAACTCTCCCCGGGAGGCCCTCCACCACCTCTATTTAAACTCCACCCTCTCGGCCATGAGAGGAGAGAAGCACAAACCTTGCCAAAACTCGCCAAAATTGTTCCACACCCTTCTCCATCCTTAGAGCACTTGATCCCCGCATGAAATCCCCCGCCATTTCTCCACTACGCAGCTCAATTTCGCAGCCGAAATTCCACCCAAAACCAGACACTTCTGCCACAGCTGAGCCAATCCTCAAATCGACCGGTCTCTACACCTTCACCGGACCAAGAGGAGAGGTGTCCACCATCAAAAGCCCCATCTCCAGTGCCACCTGAGCTGCTCCAAACCTCCAAGCTTTGTGGATCTGCTGTGGTCACAATCATATCCAGTACAATTCACTGCACTCGTGAGACTTCATCCGGAGCTCACGGACCCAATCGAAGGTGCAACAACTCTCGATTGAAGCCACACTTCTCCGAGCTAAGGTATGAGCTAACTATCCATCCCGAGCTTCCGGAGATTCTCCATTTCAAATGCCTTAGTTTCAATGCATGTTAGCCGTATAGATGTGTTCGTCTCTTCAAGACGAATCCATGAGAGTATAAGAACGTAAAAATCCATCGAGAATCGAGCGAGATCTTAGGGATTTAGTGTGGACGGCTCTCGGTGAGAACACTGGGGACGATGAACGGATGCCGTCCATTCAATACACGCGCGCACGGACGGCTCGTGATCGCGTCGGACTGAGAGACGCGTACGAGAACCGCGGGCCCGGCCGCCGACTCGAGTGGCGGCGTCGAATGGGAGCGCCGACGCGTGTGCGTTCGTGAGTCGCCGAGGTTGCGACGCGGCGCCGCGTGGATAAATAGAAAATTAGGTATTTTCTTATTTATTTAATTCCCTAAACTTCAAAAATTCATATCTCTCGTGTAGAAAAATCACAAAAATAAAATAAAAATACCCTCTCGCTCAGTCGAAGTAGAGGAGAATAATGTGGAAAAGAAATCACTTAATTTCATCAAGTATTTTATTTTTTATAATTTATTTACTCTCTGCATTGTTTTAATTCTCCATGCATGCATACAATTCACCATGGCATGAGACCATATGGCTTTTGAAGCCTCCGAACTCGGGAACATTCCCCGAATTTTCCAAGGTCGTAGGCCATCCTCATGAAAAGTTATTGATTTTTCAAATGCATGTCACCGTTTTGAGTATTTTAATTCCAAAAATAGCATGTTGTGAAATAAATTCTAGGAAAATTTGGTGATGTTCCTTATGACCAGAGAACCCTAGGAAAAATAGATTTCGGCTTAGTTCATTCAAAACAACCCTAATCGGCTTAAACACCCAAAATAGGTCTTTAATTAATTAGAGTTAACTAGGCATCAAATTGACTTGAAATCAATTCTCCACTGACCTTTAGGATCAGAGGAACCCACCATAAAAATTTGAGGTCAATTGGACTCGGTTAGCCCTACTAATTGGGTCGATTAAGTCACTTAGCCATTTTAAACTTTAAAAATTCATAACTTTTAAAATACTTTTCAAAAATTCACCAAATTGGTTTTGGAGCCTCTCTGATATCAGGGAATCTAAGAAAATTAAAATTTCAATTTTCTAAAAAAGTTGATTTTTAATAATATTTTAATATTTTTAATAATTAAAAAATAATAAAAATCACAAAAATAATAAAATTCACCAAAATGTCACATTTTGAATTTTAATCACTTAGGAACAAATCCCACATTTTTCCTAAGTCTATTTAGTGAGATATTAAATTTTAAAGCCCTAGGGTAATTTTAAAATTAAAAAAATGTATTTTCTAGCATTTTCACTAAAATAATTACAATAAATCATAGAAAAATCAGAAAATTGCAAAATTTGCTTCTCTGGTTTCCTTGATATCAGAGAGATTTTTGAAAAATATAAAACCCATTTTTCAACATTTATTTTATTTTTAAATTAATTAACACTCCAAAACTCAAAATAATTATAATAAAAATAATATAATTCAAAAAATCACCAAAATTGGTCCAAGTGCTTCTCTGGTCATTAGGAATGTCCCCTAATTTTCTTAAGGACAGAAACTTTCCCTTGGTCATATTATTAAATTTTCCTCGAAAATCTCTATTTTCCACCAAAAATAATTATATAAATAAATTAAATACAGAAAAATCACATTTTCTCCTCTCATGTCTTTATTGACATATGAGTGAAGTCACATAAAAATTTCAAGTTCATTTGAGTTCAATTTAGTGAGTTATGAAATTATTAAGCTTAAAGCGGTAAAATGGTAATTAAACTTTTAACCCTTAATTAAAACTTTAGGTTTAATAAAAAATCAACAAGTAAAATATTTGATCTTAATCTGATTTGGATGATTGAAATTTAAATAATTAAAGGGTAGAAACCCATTAAATAATTTTAAAATGATTAAACTTTAATTAAATAATAGATTAAATTTGAGGAATAATAAATTGGAATTATTAAAATAAGGGATATTTATTAGTAAGAGATTTATTCTTTAATTTAAAAATCCCTAAATTAATTATCTCATTAATATTCAACTCTTAATTAAAATGATAACTCAAATTTAAAATATTAAAAGACTTAATTAAATTATTAAACTCTTTTAAAATTTTAATTAAAATTAAAAATAAAGTAAATTAAAGATAAATTAAATTAAAATTAAATTAAATTTAATAATTAAATTAAATTAAATTAAATTAAATAATTAAATTAAATTAAATTAAATTAAATTAAATTAAATTAAATTAAATTAAATTAAATTAAATTAAATTAAATTAAAATTAAATTAAATTAAATTAAATAAATTAAATTAAATTAAATTAAATTAAATAATTAAATTAAATTAAATCAAATCAAATTAATTAAACATCAAATCAAATTAAATCAAACTCAATCAAATTAAATTAAATTAAAACTCAATTAAATTAAATTAAATTAAATATAACATCACCTAAGACATAAAAGAAATTAAATATAAAAGCAACTTCAACACTATTCCAAATTTAAACCCTTTAACTTAAACCAAATCATTCGAATACTAATTTACCCTCGAAAGCTTTAGTTATTATAACTCCTAAATGAAACATTAAATGAAGTGCTACTTCACTCATAAGATATTCAAATGTCCTAATTCACCGAGCAAGTTAACAAAACTTGAAATCTTCGACGATTAATTCATTTGTATAATTAAATTCATTTCGACTTAAAACAATCCTAGAAATATCGAAAAGATGTTTAAGATCCTTCTTAAGCACTTCCTCAATATGATAGACATTTATAAGAACAATCGAATTTGATTATTCTTCGATGAAGAAAATCGTCCTCAAACCAAAACACAAAGAACCTAGACGTCATAGAAATGACTAGCTATGTGATTAGAATTTGCGTAAAACCATAACCTTTCCCTTACCTTTACCTAGAACTCGCTTAAGTATTCTAATCGTGTTTTAAGTGCAATTAGATGACTGTGAAGACCTCTCCAGTACGCATTTGTATTATCGAATTTACTTTCCCGCAATTTACTTTCCAAATAATTTACATTATCGCAATTTACTTTATCGTAAATCGCACTTTATTTTTCTCGCATGATAAAACAACTCGTTGCATGAAAACCCACACCTTTAGGATAGCCCCTAAAACCGAAAACCAAAACTAAGTTAAAAGTCATCAGTAAGATAAAATTCACCGCCACAACATTTCAAAATATAAAACAACTCAAAATTTAATCACAAACATAACACAAAACTACAATTACAACTAAATTAAAACGTCCCGTCGGATGATCGGAATACCTCGGATGATGTAACCTACGTGTCGCTAACGGGATTTCCCACGGCCTAAATGAAAGTGTGGAACTCATTCAACTGAGTTTAGCAAATTCATCCTGACTAAGTGAATCCGATAAAAATAATGATGCCTAAGGATGGAACCGCGGATCTTAACCTATGTCGTTATAATCAACTTTAAGATTTGTTTTAATCAAAATACAAAACACTCGGAAAATTAAGACTTCTCTAAACCAAAACACTTTTCTCATCTCCCGATTTATGACTTCTAAAACTAAACCTCCGCAACAATAAGGAGCTCTGAGCATGCTGGGCAAGACGCCATCGTCATCACAGAAACTCGAACCTACTTCAAGCAAAACTTTTCTAGAATTAAACAACCAAGCCATAGGACTTCGAGGTAGCTTGCCTAGTGCAACATAAATCCTCAACTCTTCGTTAGGCATTTGCATCGCAAATTAAGCCCTAACCGGCCTTAGGATTCCGAGGTAGTCGTCCGATACGACAATAAACCCTCACATCTTCTAAAGCTATTTGCTTGATTTTATCATACAAATATAAGTCCTAATTAATTAAAATCGGCAAGATCGAAATACTAAATAAACATTAGGACTTTCCTAAATTCAAACCAAACAATAGTGATAGTCGGAAATTATCGAAGTTCACTTCGAATCGTTGATTTCTCCTACCTCTCTTCCTTTCGATTCACAAAACAAAATGTTCCAAAATTTGATCCATTCCCTATCAAATTCCAAAATTCAATCTTCGAAAACCTTAAACTTCGAAATTCTCGAGAGCAGAATTATCGGTTATTATCGAGAGTTTTCTTAGGTGATTCCCGTCACTTAAGATGTAATTAACTATGTGGGCTCGCCTTCATAGGGAATTTTAAAGAACCTGTGTAATATAAACCCCGTTTAATGCTTTCATATTAAGCTAGTGGAAACTTTGTCGGCTTATAAAATTGGTTCGCGTACCAAACGGATGTCACAAATCTTCTAGTTTATTTAATCAAGCCCCACCATCAAGCAGCTGTGTCTATCCTTAGGATGATATACACTAGCCAGTGTGCGTGCTCGTTTATATAAACTATTCTGGGATGTGAGATCGCTTTAATCTCATATCTTAAAACTTTCAAATTTAAAATTATTTTCAAAATCAAATACTACTTTTCAAATTATTTATTTTAAATTAAATTAAAAATTCGCCGACGATTTCGTTAGCGACCCCTTTTCAAAATAAAACACAACCTAAAAATATGCCGACATATTTCCGGCGACTCACTGGGAAAATTCCTCTCTCCATTATAATCAAATAATTCTCGTTTTCAAAAATCTAGTAGTGTATCCATGTCCCTAATGGATCAAACTACCCTTCTTTCCGTCGGAATACTATGTTCATTTCTATCTCGAACAAGTATACCTAACATTCTCTCGGATTTAGGAGCCACCGTTTAGTACACCCCTAAACAGAGAGGTTCCGAGATCCTTTTACCTCATTTCGAGGTGCGGGTGGACCCCCGATAGTGTTAGTTTAGGAGTGATCCTTCGAGTCGAGAAGTCTTGCTTAAGACTTTCTTTTCCTTTCGAATCGGATTCCTTACCTTCTCTACACCTTCGAACATTCCGTTCTAAATAAACAAACCCTCTAATAAGTGATTCTTTTAACAAATGATTCTTTTTTATAAATACATGAACAAAGAATGAGTTCTGACTCTTTCAATTCCTTTCTTTTCGTCCCGAAGAAAAGAAGCATAACTCGGGATCGACAACCGTAATCTACCTCGTAAAATGGAAGCCCCGAAACCGATTTTCTCCTTCACCAACGGATCGGACTTCGCCGTCTATAAGGATGAGCCGCCCGACAATGGGGTCATCCGATTCGGACAGGGATTCGAAAACACGAACGTCAAGGTCACCGACGTCTCCCTCTTCGCACCGACGAACAAGGTATCCGAAGCCGAGGAACCACCGCTCGAGTTCAACCTCAGGTCGACCCAAGAGTTTCCTCCCCGCAAAGGGTCCCGACTAGGAGGAGTACCGCCGTCCGCAGAGGACCGCTCTCACTACCCCCACCGGTCTAGTTGTTTCGCACCTACCCCGACTTCGCCAAATCAAAGGGGAAAGAAATCCGCAACTATGATAAACCCGTTACCGTGGAGGGTACGGATCTTCCCGTAAGACCTTCTCGTCTTCGAAATCGGGTCCAGCTCGAAGATTCCGTCGCCGACAAAGACCCAAAGAAGAAATAGAAATAGAAGGATCGCCGTGGAAGCCGTAGCCGCCGAGATCGCCTTCCCGAGGAAATTCCGTAGCTGCCGTAATATACACCGCTACCGTAATATACACCACCGCCCGACTACATACCACTTTGGGAGGAAGCAGTGTTCCATCCCCTCTCCGCCGCAGAGGATGAGGAGAATGTCCGCAAGATTGCCGCCACATTACCTCGACCCCGCATACTACAACGATAACCGCAAGAAAAGAACTAGTAACTACGCCGGTTCGCTCGACCGCAAACTTTGGTGAAAAGCTCAGCAAAGAAGGAAAACCGCCCCGTGTCTGAAATTCTACGAAGGATGTGGCGGTGCCGGCCAAATCCCGTCTCGGCCCCGAGTAGAACCCGCCGTCATGATGAAAAGCCAAGCAAGAGAATGAAGGCTAGCCCGCCCGTCGTAGTATCGTGATTACAGACTAGGAGGATACCACCTTCCAAAGATTCGGCCGACGTACCATCCGGTCCTAGACCTTCTCGCCGCTGAAGGATGGTGTGGCGTCCCACTACGGGCAGCCGAGATCGAAACAGCAGCCCCGAGAAAGAAAGTCTCGCCAGAGGCCGGAATCCGAAGAAAGTGCTACCGCGATGAAGGGGACTCGTGAAAAAGGACCCGCAACCATCGCATGACAACCACAAAGATACACGTAAAGCTCCGCTAGAAGATGCCATGGAAAAGCCGAGAACCGACATCCGACGGCCGGCAAAAGAAAGAGAAGAAAAGTTCGGAGATGAGATCGACTCATCGGAATTCATGGACAACGAATATGCAAATCAACATGGTCGAGACACGAGCTTCATCACCTTCAAGGTGCTCCCGCAACCGCAGAAAGAGAGGAGCCGAACCGATGAAGAGACAGCCTTCGAGAAAAGGACGACACGATCGCTCAAATGGCGAAGAGGATGGAAGAGATGGCCATAGCTCTAGCCACTCTCCAAAGTCAAGTACAACCACATGCAGAGACACCCCGTAGGTCATTCACATCGTAGACGGAGGAAAGGAGATTACATCCGTCAATGGGGATGACCACCGAAAAGGATACAACGACAAAGTATGATCCCCGAAAAGGATATCAAGAACTTGGCAGAGCAGACAGAGCGAGAAGCCTCTAAGCACAATCGAAGAACGGACATCCATTCTGACGGGCAGACCTTACCCGAAGAATTCGACGCCGTCCAATACCCGAAAGGCTTCGTACCACCTCTCGTTTAAGACCTTCGACGGAACCGGAACCCCCGACAAGCATGTCGCACACTTTCGTGCCGCTTGTTGCAATGCCGGCGGGAGCGATGCGCTACTCTTCCGACAGCTTCGTTAGCATCCGTCATGAATCGCCTTCGACCGGTATGCGTACATCACCCAACGGTTCCGTGAAGACATTCTCGCAGCTAGAGAGCCTCTTCATTAAGCGATTCGTCGGAGCTCGCACCACATCACTATAGTGATTTAGTGGTAGAGAAACAAAGGCCGAATGAAACTCTAGTGGATTACATACTCGACTGGAGAAATTTAAGCATGAAGTGTGAACCACAACCGCAAGAACAACATGCAATGCAGATTCGCTTAAAAGCATTCACGGCCCGATAAAGACTTCTCCTCAAGGGATTCACTATTAAGACTTTTGAGAAGTTGTTAAGCAAGGCCGGAAGCTTGCAAGAAGAGGCGAAGCAATTAAGTTTTGCCGACAAGATCGGACAAGCGTAAGCCGTGAAGACTTTCGAGAAGAAATCCGGGTCGTTGCAAGTAGCTTGACAAAGGCAAACAACCGATGCAAATACCACCGTAACGGCCGCAAAGAACCACAACAAAATTACCAAGAACCCCGGTCCAGCTATCAGCTGCCTCCGCAAGATGAACAACCGTCTCGTCCGCAACGTACATTGAGGAGCTTCGAGCAGCAGAATATCCGTTCAAGAATGAAGCAAGCACTCAAAGATGTTCCGTAGCTTAATGAAAACTCCGCATTTCCAACCGCCGCAGCCCAAAAGACCGCAGGAAGTCAACAAGAAAGGTGATCCCAACTTTCGCCCCTACCATCTGGATGCTCGGGCACAAGATGAAGACTCGCATTACCTTCAAAAGTCGAGCTCAACGACAACCTTCTGAAAGGAAATATAACAATCCCGAAGGAGTACATGAAGGAACCCCGTAAAGGAGGTTCCGTCAATGTTATCTCAACCGATCCCGTCATCCCGATGGATCCCTATGCAACCGACGATGGATGGACTACCGCCTCGACGAGATCTTCGAAGAAGATTTTAGACAACATCCGAACCGCTTCGTGCGAGCTTCAATTCGTAGTTCGAGACCCGTTAAGCCGGTACTATCACTCTGCGATAGAAGAACCACCTCGACAGAGACAATCGAAGAGAAGAAGAAAATCGACGAAGAAGAGGGGACCGAGATTCCTAAGGCTAGACTAGGGGCCGCTTATCCTAGATAGTTGTTTCCGATTCGGGGAGAAATCCCTCGAACCTCTCGATTTTGTATGATTATCCGCTCACTTCGTGGGATCATATAATGATAAGGGTGATGGCGTTGGCTACGTTTTGATCGTTTCTAACGATTACGTAACTAGCGACAATCCGGGCGTCGATTTCGATACCAACAACAATTCTCAAATCATACAAGATCTCGACGATCAAAATGACGAAGAAGACATCCATCAAGGAGGCTACGAGAGCTCAACAAGCAACGGATCTATCTGTGAGTTTCGAGGAGCTCCAGTTACGATAGAGTTAGAGCCTTCGGATTTGGAAGATAATCCGTAAGAGCCAGCCATTCCGATTCAGAGGAGACACCGACAAACTCAACACTAGATTCGAAGAAATTACGAAGTCAACCTAAGAAGTGGAAAAGTTCTACCTCCAAGAATGGGTCCAAAAGACAAAGGAAAGCGTGTGGTTGTTCAAGAAGAACCAACCCCACAGAAGACATACCCATTCGAGAAGAAGCCGAGACGCATGGAGAACAAAGTGGACTACAACGTGCTAGCCCATCTTAGGAAACTACCTGCCAAACCGAGCATTTACGATGCTCTCATCTTATCAAAGGAGATGAGGGAAGCTCGATCAAGGCCTTACTCGATCCGGAAATTTGCTTAGCTCAAATGGCCGGAGATTCCTTAGATGAGGTTCGCTCGTTAAAGGAACAGCCGAGGTGTTACCTTCACGTACAATGACCTACTACTGGGGATGCAGATCACAACCGACCGTTGTACATTTCAGCTTACAATCGGGAAGTTTACGCTCTCCGCAGTATTGGTGGATCCAGGAGCATCAATCAATATAATGAGTCTTCGAACACTAAGCATACTCGAAATCGATGCTCGCGAGCTCGAGGCCGACAAAATGTTATTAAGAGGATTCAACCGTAAAGGAGAAAGAGCCCCTGGTCAATAACGCTACCGATGAAGACCGGTGATTTAGCAAAGACAACCGCAAAATTTCACATAATCGATTCGAAACGTCGTTCAACGCTCTATCAGGCCGACCATGGATACATGAAAACAGGATGGTACCATCATCTCTACACCAAGGCATCAAGTACTACGATGGAGGGGAACAAAGGCATCAAAGGTGACTTACAACCATTCTCCGTACATGAGATTGGAATCCATGAAGATGCAACTTTATTATGCACCGCCAAAGAAAACAATCTTCTCCGAGATACCGTAACAAATGAAGCAAAGAAAGTTCGAGACAACGAAGAACTCCGAAGTTCTAGTCCAACGCCACTCACCACTCCCTTCCGGCGAGATGGTGAAGGTTTCTCCACAACTCGCATCCGAGGTCGAGGCCGGGACGAGGCCGTGGTAGAGACACTATGACAATTGGACGAGGAAACCAGCCATCAATGTTGATCGGGATGATAGTTCCGAAGAAGAAAAAGAAATCAAGCAAGAAGCAAGAACAATAAGTCGAAAGAAGCCGCAATACAAGATCTCCCTCGAAGATGAAAAGAACGAAGAATACAAATCAATGTACGAGAAGATTAACCACTACGTACATACTATGACCCTAACTCCGATCCATTCTAATAAGATCGAGGGTATGGAGGTCAAAGAGGTACGTAGTGACTCGTGCAAAGCCGATCAAATTCTACCGTGGTGCTTCTTCCTCCAAAACTCGAAAATAATGTACAATTCGAAGATGTCACTTCATCGAATTAATGGAATTACCTTTCGAGTGGTACTCTCCCGTGTTCAAAATTTAATTCAACGTGGTTTCTTACCTCGACAATGGACAAAAGGCCAATCACAACATTTTGAAAAGTTATGGAATAACTCCGCCGTCCTCCCAATTCAAAGTATGGACTCTGATTCGACACGCAGGGTCAGGCCGACGATACCGAATTTTGCTTGGTTGTCACTCGCAAGTCCAATGAAAACCGCATGGAAACTACAGTACGAACTCGAAGATTTACAAATCGGAGACGCTCCACCAGAATCCAAGAAGAAATTAAATCCACAATAGATGAGTTAATCGAAGTTAACTTAGGTACTAACGAAGAGCCTGACCTACCTTTGTTAGCTCCTTACTCAATAAAGAAGACTCCGAAGAAATAATCAAGTTATTAATGGAATTTAAAGACCGTTTTGCTTCGGAGCTACGATGAAATGCCGTGATTAGCCCCGTAGGTCGTGTACCATAAGCTAGAGTGGATCCTACTCGCTCCGCCGACAAGGTCCCGTAAGAATGCGTCTAGAAATCGAACAACAAGTCATACCGAAGTTAAAAAGCTAATAGTACGCTAAATTTGTCCGCGAAGAACAATACCCGACTCGGTTAGCCAATGTGGTGCCACTGAAAGAAGAATGGTCGACTCGAACTTGTGTGGACTTCGCAGATTTAAACAAGGCATGTCCAAAAGATGAATTCCCTCTACCGATTCCAGAATCGATGATCGATATTGCTTCGACACATGAAATATTCTCATTCATGGATGGATCTTCAGATACAACCAGATAAAAATGGCTCCGTAAGATGAAAAGCTTACAAAGCATTCGTAACGCCGATCGGAGTATTTTGCTACACAATGGATGCCATTCGGACCGAAGAACGCAGAGCAACCTACCAAAGAGCAATGACAAGAATTTTTGATGATCTCATCCACAATCAAGTCGAATGCTACGTGGACGATGTCGTCATCAAAAGCAAAGTAAAGGAAAACCAATCCGTATGATTCGAGAATTGTTTTCGAACGATTAAGACAATTTAACCTTAAGATGAATCCCTTAAAATGCGCCTTCGGCGTCACCTCCGGAAATTCTTAGATTCGTCGTCCGACATCGTGGAATTGAAATCGACCCGAGAAGATTAAAGCCATCTTAGAAATGCCGCCTCCCAAAACCTTAAAACAACTACGATCTTTTCAAGGGAAGTCGGCATATCTTCGACGCTTTATCTCAAACTCCGTCGTAGTGTGCCACCTTTCTCAAGCACTAGCTAAAAAGGACGCCAAATTTATTCGGGAAGAGAAATGCCGAAGGCCTTCGAAGACATTAAACAATATTTAATGACACCTCCCGTCTTAGCGAACTCTTGGCCTCGTGTAGATCACTGATACTTTACACCGCGGCTTTAGATGACTCTCTCTGAGCCCCGTTAGCCTGTGTCAATGATGAGGGTAAAGAAAATGCTCTTTACTACTTAAGCCGTCGTTTACTTCCGACGGAAGTAAGGTATCCCGCAATCGAAAAGCATTGTTTCGTCCCGATCTTCGCCGCTCAAAAGCTCAGCACTACATGCTTTCTCATAAGGTCAACTCGATTTCGAAGTTTAATCCATCGCAATACTCGATGACTCGTCCAACACTTTCCTACAGACTCTGCCAGATGGTCAATGATATTATCAGCAATTCGATATAACTTTCGTGCCTCGCGTGCCGTAAAGGGACAAGTCTTAGCAGACTTCTCGCAAAGACACCCTTTGCCGCCGAATCTCCTCTCAACGACGATCCGCCGATGAACAAATAATGAACCTAGAAGACCCCGATGATCGACGTTGGGAATTATATTTCGACGGAGCATCTTCAAGCACACAAAGACGAAGAATCGCAAGTGATAGTGTCCTGTGAAGGCAGGAATCGGCTAATCTTTATAACACCTGAGCGGGGATGTTAAGATACTCCTACCACTACGTAACCGTGTACAAACAACGAAGCTGAATCACGAAGCCCTCATAACTGGATTGGAATTAACCATTCAAATGGGGATAACAGTACATCAACATCTACGGGGATTCACAGCTTAATCATTCAACAGATCGTCTGACAAGACAGAATTTTAAAGCCAAGACTCGAACAATACTTCCAAGATGCTATACAAATTCGTTGAATGCATTCCAAATGTGACAATCTACAAAATTCCTAGAAAAGAGAATGCTTTAGCAGATGCTTTAGCCTCGTCTCGCAAAAGAATTTGCCCGTTTGCAAGATGAATCAAAGGAAGTGTCGACCACTGACGTCAGTCCTATCACAAATCGACATATGACACGATACACAAATCGAAAAAGAAAAAGAATCAACAGAAGAAGTGATGTAAAAACACGTAAGATCAAGGACAATGCCATCGATGACTACCCGCAAACAGAAAGCTACCGGACGATAGGTCGCTAGCCCATCGTATCAAGAAAAGAACTCGTCCTACGCATTAATAAACAACACATTATACGTAAGGTCTTTCGATCAAATGCGGCTAAGGTGCCTAAGCGGGTCCGAGGCCCGTGAAATTGTTAAAGAGGTGCATTCGTGACTCCGTGGCGCTCACCGCCGGTCCAAAAATGAAGATGAAAATTAAAAGACTAGGGTACTACCGGCCCTCGATGATGACCGATCGCATGAAAATCGCCAAGAGCCGTCACCAATGCCAAGTGCACGGAGTGGTTCTACACCAACCTCCAAATGTGCTACACCCGACAATTGCGTCGCGGCCGTTCGAATGTCAGGGCACGTATATAGTGGGTCCGATAGAACCACCATCTTCGAAAGGACATCGCTTCATTCTTGCGGCTACGATTACTTTTCCAAGCGTGCGTGCGCTCCACTTAGAGAAGTGAAAGCACACCACGTGCCGCAGCTTTTCAAGAACCAAGTTGTCTACCGTTTCTGAGTGCCGCGCAGATCATCTCGTATAATGGGTCAGCATTCGAAGCACACAAATCAACAATTTTGTCATGAGACACTGAATCGATCGGCGATACTCGACAATTTACTACCCAAGAGCAAACGGCCTCGCCGAGGCTTTTAATAAAACTCTCGTTCAAATCTTAAAGAAAACCTCGGACGATAATAAGAGAAATTGGCACGAGAAATTGTTAGAAGCCTTATGGGCCTACCGGACAACCTTCGTAACTCCTACTCAAGCTACACCTTACGCTTCCGGTGTATGGGTCCGAGGCAAGTAGTTACCTTTAGAGGTTCAGCCTTCCTTCACTCGTAATCGCAGCTGCAAACAAGATCACGACAGAAGAAAACGCCGTACTACGACTCGAAGAATTAGAAAGCTTGAAGGGAAAAGACTTGCAGCAAGCAACAGAACTTAGAACTATACCAAGCTAAGATGGTTCAAGCCCATGACAAACCGGTCCGCCCAAGAACCTTCAAAGTTGGTGATTTAGTTCTCGTTCTCAAGAGACCTATTCTCGCACACCGCAAGATAGGAGGAAAATTCGAACCCACTCGGGAAGGACCGTTCGTGGTCGAAGCAAGATACTCGTGAGGTTCCTACCACCTAGTGAATCGCTAGGAGAACGACATATGCTTCCAATCAACGGACGATACTTGAAAAAGTATTACGCTACTCCGATGTTTCGAAGGAATGAATTCTTCATCCCTAAGAAACACGGCGAAGTAATTACTTGTGATCGGGTCCGAACCCAAAAAATAATAAAATGTGCTAAAATAAATAAAATCATGATAATAAAGTTTTCCTCGTTTTCTTCTCCAAATCAAAATCTCTTTCCCGATCTTATCCTACTTCATTCCCGAATTTCAAAATATAAGAATAATAAAAATGTATCTTTAATAAACATTTTCTTAATGTTCTTGTTCTTAAGACAACCCCCGATCCTTTTCCTTGTCTTTTCGCAGTGAAATGTCGAACGGCGGTCTGGTCTCGAACTTTAAGAATGGCGTAAGCCTCGCACTCGATGAAAAGAGGGTGAAAGATGGAGCGATAATCGAGATCGACTCGCATTTCGCACCAAGCAGCCTACAAGACGAGGAAAGTGACCGGGTCCCGCTAACCGAGAAGAACTCGCCCTGACGTACAGAGGATGAAAGTGGGTGGCCCAAGCCACCAATCCAACAACAAGAAAAGAAAAGCAAACACCGAAGAAGACAAGAAAATGAAGTCCGTAGTCGCTACAGCCGGAGGGCAGTGCTTGCCGCCGCCGCGCCCGCAGAGATTCAAGAAGTTCGGAGAGCTACTCTCACGCCCACGCAACGAAGGAATAAGAATCGCCGTATCCGTAAGATGTTAACAAAACTAGCCGCGACGCCGCGACGAGACAATCGCTAATGCCAAGCACATACACTTCAAGGACACCGGCTCACCAGAACTCCGAAGAAAGGAGGCCAGCTCCTATGATAACGTAAAGAACTGTGGAAATCTCCGTAAGATCGAAGAAAGAAGGCTACCACGCCACCGGATAGAACCACCAAGAAGTGCATGACCTTGTTGCGTAGCAACCCCGGGGATGTCCCGACGTGCATCATCCCCGAGGAGCCGAGGTATGCAGGGAACGTGAAGGGATCGAACCATATATCCCACAATATGTCACAAGGCCTCGCCATCTCGCATCATTCCGGAATACGAGCCGGAGAGGATGCGTAATGTTGAAAAGAAAACTTTCGAATACTTCGAGAGAATTAAAGGAAGAAGAATCAACATACTAGAAGGCCTCGAGCTACACACCGACGTATTCTCGTAGTATGAACAACAAGAAATCGTGGATTGTATCCGGATCCGAAAAGAATGGGCCGAGCAGCCGCCCGAGGGAAAACACATACTCTGAACCCCGAGATGGATGCCGTGGAAAGGAAGAATCACAATACAATGCGGATGCCGCTACAACTTTGCCGAAGACAGAAGGGAAACCCACCGGAATACTCCGTCATGGCAAGTAGATCCGATGCCATCAGCTTATCAAGAGAATGGTAAAAAGATCGATAACATGGAGGGTACCGCCGCAGATTGCATACCCAATAGCCGCATTATCAACATCTACAAACAGTAGTGACCGCATACCCCCACATATCGATCACCACGACTTCGTCGACCTTTCGCACGCTGCCTCTTCTCGAATGAGTGTAACATCATGTTCTGGATCTCGACCTCCGGATAAGAGCCCGGTGAGTCCCGAGGGCCAAGAAAGATACCTTTACCGTGGGTTCCGTCATGATACCGCAAGGTAACGGAGCGTATATCGCAAAGCATTGCATACTGTGAGTGCCAGTGGAGCGAATCTCGCTACTTTCGTGAGGATGGACGACAAGAAAATACCTTACCATTTCCAACCGTATCCGTAGCCGTGAGAACCTCCTGACTCACGAGCCGCGAGTTACATGGGAAATATCACACCTCCAACGTACATCCACATGCAGATCCTTGCCAAGGATGGCTTGGAAGGTGATGTTATCGACTATGTACCTCACTATTCGTACATGGATTTTTGACGATGATTCTTTTGATGGATCAACAAAGATCATACACAACTCGCTTTCGAGTCTACATGGATTGTATGAAATATATTCCGTATCGAGTTGTATGATGTATTTTCAACATGATTGGAATGAAAGTGACCATGTCACGTTTTTGGCCTTCACCTCTTTTAGGCAAATTGATTGGAAACGCCATTAAAGTTAAATGAACTTCGAACAAAGAATGTAAAAGAAATAAAACAAAAAAAGAGAATAAAAGAAAACTTTCTAAAAAAAAATCTAAAAATGACAAACACCAAGTTCACATGAACATTAAATAAACAATAAAATAAAATTTGAACCATTAAAAGATAAACGAAATCAACTTCAAATATCAAATTCCATCCTTCCAAACTTCAAAATCAAATTCCATCCTTCCAAATTCGAATCAAATTTCAATCTTTTCAAATCTCAAATCAAATTCTCAATCAAATTCCAAATCCATCTCGATCAAATTTCAAATTTGATCTTCCCAAATCTCAAATCAAATCCTCAATCAAATTCCAAATCCAATCTCGATCAAGTTTCAAACTTGATCTTCCAAATTTCAAATCAAATCTTAAATCGAATTTCAATCGAGTTCAAACTCATCCTTCCAAATTTCCAAATTTCCGAATTCAACCTTTCCAGTGCTTCAAGTCTCAATCAAATTCAATTTCTTCCGCATCTCGAATCAAATATCAATACATCAAATTCAACTCTTTTGGGTCGAGGATTTTACATCCAAGACCGCATCGCTTTAGGATTCTTTCCTATTGCACCGAAATACATCAAGTTCAAACCTTTTGGGTCGAGGATTTTACATCCAAGACCGCATCGCTTTAGGATTCTTTTCCTATCGCACCGAAATACATCAAATTCAAACCTTTTGGGTCGAGGATTTTACATCCAAGACCGCACTCGCTTTAGGATTCTTTTCCTATCGCACCGAAATACATCAAATTCAAACCTTTTGGGTCGAGGATTTTACATCCAAGACCGCACCGCTTTAGGATTCTCTTCCTATCGCACCGAAATACATCAAAATTCAAACTTTTGGGTCGAGGATTTTACATCCAAGACCGCATCGCTTTAGGATTCTCTTCCTATCGTGACCGAAATACATCAAAATTCAAACTTTTGGGTCGAGGATTTTACATCCAAGACCGCACCGCTTTAGGATTCTCTTCCTATCGCACCGAAATACATCAAAATTCAAACTTTTGGGTCGAGGATTTTACATCCAAGATCGCACCGCTTTAGGATTCTTTTCCTATCAGTACCGAAATACATCAAAATTCAAATCTTTTGGGTCGAGGATTTTACATCCAAGATCGCACCGCTTTAGGATTCTTTTCCTATCGCACCGAAATACATCAAAATTCAAACACTTTTGGGTCGAGGATTTTACATCCAAGACCGCACCGCTTTAGGATTCTTTTCCTATCGCACCGAAATACATCAAAATTCAAAACTTTTGGGTCGAGGATTTTACATCCAAGATCGCATCGCTTTAGGATTCTCTTCCCTATCGCACCGAAATACATCAAAATTCAAACTTTTGGGTCGAGGATTTTACATCCAAGACTCGCACCGCTTTAGGATTCTTTTCCTATCGCACCGAAATACATCAAAATTCAAACTTTTGGGTCGAGGATTTTACATCCAAGACCGCACCGCTTTAGGATTCTCTTCCTATCGCACCGAAATACATCAAAATTCAAACTTTTGGGTCGAGGATTTTACATCCAAGACTCGCACTCGCTTTAGGATTCTTTCCTATTGCACCGAAATACATCAAATTCAAACCTTTTGGGTCGAGGATTTTACATCCAAGACCGCATCGCTTTAGGATCATTTCCCTATCGCAATGAAATACATCAAAATCAAACTCTCGAGGTTAAGGATTTTACATCCAACACCACTTTGCTTCCGAGATCTCTTCTCATTGCAACGATTCAATCTAATCAATTCAATTTTCTTTCGAGGTTGGAGATGTTACATCTAAAACCTCGAAATTCCAATTTTCATTTCAAATCAAATCCTTCAAATTAATTTTGACAAACTTCAATCTAAATTGAAACTCCAAACTAAAATTTAAACTCACACATCAAAACATAAACTAAAACAAAATAAAATCTAAATCGAAATTCCCCTGCATCATGTGATTTGGGATTCACCTCCTTTTCCTTTCCCTGCCGAGAGTTCAAGAATCTCCGGTTCCGGAGATATACTTGACACTCCCCGACAGAAACTCTTCTACTTCGTCCTAAGTTCGTCACTGGACATCCGTGTTGGTTTTGTTGATCGCTCTGGCCAACACCAATACGCGCGGTGTGCTCCGTCACCACCACACCTATCGGAGGTCCATTTGTCGACCTCATTTTCGATGAGGTCTTCTCTTCTTCTTTAAGTACTTAGGATCTGAGCCTTAGGCTTTTCCTTCGACTCATCTTAGAGGACTAGAATCGGGACCCGCCTTTTAGAAATTCAAACCACTTCTAAACTCCCCGCAAACTCCACAAACTCGACTATAGACCCCTAATCACCTAGAGGGTCGAAATCAAATGTGGAAGTTTAAAGGATGAGTTCCTATATGACTCTTTCGGCCTTAGGATCGCCCCTGGTGGCCCTGGTCCGGTGAAGGGGCCGACTTACACTACACTTACACACTACATTTCCACACACTTCCTAAAACCACACCCATACCTAACTTAACCTCCCGACTCATGTAGGTGATTCACATGGATGGTCCTTAACCCCTAAGCCCTCGGCTAAGAGGGTTAGGAACAACATAGTGAATGCCTCAAATGAGTCCTTTCATGGCTCATATGGGCTTGAAATGGCTTCATGGCTCAACCAAAATGATTTCTTTCCACCTAGATTCACCCAATCTTCAATTTCCCAAATTTTCAATTTTTGACCCCCGAGACCCTACACCTACTAAACCTACCCAAAACCCTTGAAATTACCCAAATTTTTGCAAAATTTCCAAATTACCCAAAATTTTCCAAAATCAATCCCAAACATCTCCACATCACTCAAATTGATCATCCATACCCAAAAATACCAAAGATTCCAAAAATACCCCCCAATACCCTCCAAATACCCAAAATACCCTTCTTGCCTAAAAATCCAAAAATTCAGAAAATTCCCAGAAAATTCCAGAAAATCCTAAATATTCCCAATTTCATTTTGTCCAACTACACCATGGGTCAATTTTGTCAATTTACCCTACTTTTGTCAAAACCCCCAAATCGACCCATTTTAACCCAAAGTGGACCCAATGTCAAACCAAACCTACCCAATTGACCCCAATTTTGGTCCAATTCAATTCTAAACTTCAATTCAACATTCCCAATACCAATTTAGACCAAATCCAAGTCCAATTTGATTGACATTTGGATCCAATTTCACTTTGGGCCTTAAAGCCCAAATTTGGACCCATGACCCAAACTCAGCCCAAACTAACCCAATTCAACTCCAATTAACCCCAAATCTTTTCTAAACCTTCCTTAACATCCTCATAAACAAAACACTAACATGATTTGCCCAAGATTTCGACCCAAACCCCACTCAAATTCAACCCAAAATCAAAAAGCCCAATTTGACCTAAACCCAAATCTAACCCAAATAGGCCCAAACCTCAAAATTAAAACCCAACCAAAGCCAAAACCTCTTTGAAACACTCCCATAAACATTTCTTAATATTTATTTTACATCAATTTCAACCCTAGCCCAACATTGGCCCAAGTTAGCCCAATTTGACCTACATTGGCCCATTCACCAAAAGAATTCAAATCCAACCCAATTCAAGTCCAAACTACCCCAAATTTGCTTCAAGTCACTCATGACACATCCATGAGCTAAACCCAACAATTATTTGGCCCAACCTCTTTACAAAATTTCATCCCAAAATCCATTTTAAAATTCAAGAGCCCACTTTCCTAATCCATCTTAAAAGCCCATCTAAAACCCTTTAAAAAAAGCCCAAAATTCTTCCAAAGCCCATATGACATTTCCCCTCATCATACTTTCAATTAAAATCATCCCTAAGTCCTAAATTCATCATCAAATAATTCCAAATCAAGCCTCATGCCAAATCACCCCTAAATACCAAAATTTTCCTTAAATCCATTTCCATGAAATCGACTTTACTTTTCCCAAGCCAAATGGAGCCATGGAGCCATGCATAAGCCATATGCAAGCCATGAGAGCCTCTTTACATGTCACCATGCCATTTTGGGCAAAAGGAGGAGGCTCTTTCCTTAACTCCTAAAGGTGGTTAACCACTTACATGATTCCACTAAACCATGCTTAAGCCTAATCGTACTTGGATCGCGACTTGACCCCACTAATCAAGCCGATCCAAATCACTTTCTCCTCAGCCTAAACCAGGCCTCGGGTGGTGCACCTAGCCCAAATGGGTGGGTTGACCCATTTAGGTCCAAATCTAGCCATGCCCCATTCCACTTTGGATCAAAGCCTTTACACATGTCCATGGCCAATTGATCGCACAAACCTCCAGCCCCCGACCCACCCGACCCCGAGGGTGACCCATGCTCGGCCGGCCGGCCACCAGGCCGCCGGAAAACACCATGGCCGAGAGCTCACATGTGAGCCAACATCGAAATTCTCACTCGTCGAGCCGCCCCATCCCTAGTGGTCACCATGGCCGATCTTCTCCTCACCGAGCAAGCGTCGATCCCAAGCCCTAACTCTCCCCGGAGGCCCCCCACCAGCCTCTATTTAAACTCCACCCCTCTCGGCCATGAGAAGAGCCAAGCACAAACCTTGCCAAAACTCGCCAAAATTGTTCCAAACCCTTCACCATCCTTAGAGCAGCTTGATCCCCGATGTCAATTTGCCCTAATCCCCACCAACGTGAGCCCAATTTCTCAACCGAAATTCCACCCAAAACCAGACACTTTGCCACAGCTGAGCCAATCCTCAAATCGACCGGTCCTACACCTTCACTGGACCAAGAGGAGAAGTTTCCCACCGAAAGCCCCATCTCCAGAGCCACCCAGCTTGCTCCAGCCTCCAAGCTTTGTGATCGGACTGTGGTCACTTTCATAGCCGTAGCAATTCACTGCGACCATGAGACTTCATCCTGAGCTTGCACGGACCCAATCGAAGGTGCAACAACTCTCGCATTGAAGCCACACTTCTCCGAGCTAAGGTATGAGTTAACTATCCATCCCGAGCTTCCGGAGATTCTCCATTTCAAATGCCTTAGTTTCAATGCATGTTAGCCGTATAGATGTGTTCGTCTCTTCAAGACGAATCCATAGAGTATAAGAACATGAAAATCCATCGAGAATCGAGTGAGATCTTAGTGGATTTAGTGTGGACGGCTCTCGGGCGAGAACACTTGGGGACGATGAACGGATGCCGTCCATTCGATACACGCGCGCACGGACGGCCAGGATTGCGTCGGACCGGAGACGCGTACGAGAACCGCGGGGCCCGGCTGCCGACTCGGTGGCGGCGTCGAATGGGAGCGCGACGCGTGTGCGTTCGGAGCCGCCGAGGTTTCGCCGGCGCCGCGTGGATAAATAGAAAATTAGTGGTATTTTCTTATTTATTTAATTCCCTAAACTTCAAAAATCCATATCTTTGTGTAGAAAAATCACAAAAATAAAATAAAAATACCCTCTCGTTCAGTTGAACGGAGGAGAATAATGTGGAAAAGAAATCATTTAATTTAATTAAGTATTTTATTTTTTATGATTTATTTACTCTCTGCATACATTTAATTCTCCATGCATGTATACAATTCACCATGGCATGAGACCATAGTGGCTTTGAAGCCTCCGAACTCGGGAACATTCCCCGAATTTTCCAAGGTCGTAGGCCATCTCTCGTGAAAAGTTATTTATTTTTCAAATGCATGTTGCTCGTTTTGAGTATTTTAATTCCAAAAATTAGCATGTTGTGAAATAAATTCTAGAAATATTTGGTGATGTTCCTTATGACCAGCAGAACTCTAGAAAAATAAGACTTCGAGTTAATTCACTCGAATCAACCCTAATCGGCTTAAACACCCAAAATAGGTCTTTAATTAATTAGAGTTAACCAGGCATCAAATTGACTTGAAATCAATTCTCCACTGACCTTTAGGATCAGAGGAATCCACCATAAAAATTTGAGGTCAATTGGACTTCGTTAGCCCCACTAATCGGGCTCGATTAAGTCACTTAGCCATTTTAAACTTTAAAAATTCATAACTTTTAAAATACTTTTTAAAAATTCACCAAATTGGTTTTGGAGCCTCTCGATATCAGGGGAATCTAAGAAAATTAAAATTTCAATTTTCTAAAAAGTTGATTTTTAATAATATTTTAATATTTTTAATAATTAAAAAATAATAAAAATCACAAAAATAATAAAATTCACCAAAATGTCACATTTTGAATTTTAATCACTTAGGAACAAATCCCACATTTTTCCTAAGTCTATTTAAGTGAGATATTAAATTTTAAAGCCCTAGGGTAATTTTAAAATTAAAAAAAATGTATTTTCTAGCATTTTCACTAAAATAATTATAATAAATCATAGAAAAATCAGAAAATTGCAAAATTTGATTCTCTGGTTTCCTTGATATCAGAGAGATTTTTGAAAAATATAAAATCCATTTTTCAACATTTATCTTATTTTTAAATTAATTAACACTCCAAAACTCAAAATAATTATAATAAAAATAATATAATTCAAAAAAATCACCAAAATTGGTCCAAGTGCTTCTCTGGTCATTAGGAATGTCCCCTAATTTTCTTAAGGACAGAAACTTTCCTTTGGTCATGTTATTAAATTTTCCTTGAAAATCTCTATTTTCCACCAAAAATAATTATATAAATAAATTAAATACAAAAAAATCACATTTTCTCCTCTCATGTCTTTATTGACATATGAGTGAAGTCACATAAAAATTTCAAGTTCATTTAATTTCAATTTAGTGAGTTATGAAATTATTAAACTTAAGGGGTAAAATGGTAATTAAACTTTCAACCCTTAATTAAAACTTTAGGTTTAATAAAAAATCAACAAGTAAAATATTTGATCCTAATCTGATTTGGATGATTGAAATTTAAATAATTAAAGGGTAGAAACTCATTAAACAATTTTTAAAATGATTAAACTTTAATTAAATAATAGATTAAATTTGGAAGAATAATAAATTTGAATTATTAAAATAAGGGATATTTATTAGGAAGAGATTTATTCTTTAATTTAAAAATCCCTAAATTAATCATCTCATTAATATTCAACTCTTAATTAAAATGATAATTCAAATTCAAAATATTAAAAGACTTAATCGTTAAACTAAAATTAAATTATTAAAATCTTTTGAAATTTCAATTAAAATTAAAGATAAAACTAAATGATTAAATTAAATTAAGTAAATTAAATTGGATTAAATTAAATTAAATTAAAATTAAATAATTAAATTAAATTAAATTAAATTAAAATTAAATTATATAATTAAATTAAATTAAATTAAACAATTAAATTAAATTAAATTAAATTAAATTAAATTAAATTAAATTAAATTAAATTAAATTAAATTAAATTAAATTAAATTAAATTAAATTAAATTAAATAATTAAATTAAATTAAATCAAATCAAATTAATTAAACATCAAATCAAATTAATTAAACATCAAATCAAATTAAACTAAATTAAATTAAATTAAAACTCAATTAAATTAAGTTAAATTAAATATAACATCACCTAAGACATAAAAGAAATTAAATATAAAACAACTTCAACACTATTCCAAATTTAAACCCTTTAACTTAAATCAAATCATTTCAATACTAATTTACCCTCGAAAGCTTTGATTATTATAACTCCTAAATGAAACATTAAATGGAGTGTTACTTCACTCATAGGATATTCAAATGTCCTAGTTCACTCGAGCAAGTTAACAAGACTTGAAAACCTCTGACGATCGATTCATTTATATAATTAAATTCATTTGGACTTAAAACAATCCTAGAAATATTGAAAAGATGTTTAAGATCCTTCTTAAGCACTTCCTCAATATGATAGGATATTTATAAGAACAATTGAATTTGATTATTCTTCGATGAAGAAAATCGTCCTTAAACCAAAACACAAAGAACCTAGACGTCATAGGAAATGACTAGCTATAGGATTAGAATTTGGTAGAAAACCATAACCTTTCCCTTAGCTTTACCTAGGAACTTGCTTAAATATGCTAATCGTGTTTTAAGTGCAACTTGGATGACGGGAAGACCCTCCAGTACGCTTTTATTTTATTGCTAATTTACTTTCTTGCAATTTACTTTCTTTGCAATTTACTTTATCGCGAATGCATTTTACTTTTCTTGCATGATAAAACAACTGATTGCATGAAAACCCACACCTTTAGGATAGCCCTAAAACTGAAACCAAAATTAAGTTAAAAGTCATTGCAAGATAAAATTCACCGCCACAACATTTCAAAATATAAAACAACTCAAAATTTAATCACAAACGTAACACAAAACTACAATTACAACTAAATTAAAACGTCCTGTTGGATGATCGGGAATACCTCGGATGATGTAACCTACGTGTTGCTAACGGGATTTCCCACGGTCTAAATGAAAGTGTGGAACTCATTCAGCTGAGTTTAGCAAATTCATCCGGACTAAGTGAATCCGATAAAAATAACGATGCCGGAAGGATGGAACCGTGGGATCTTAACCGGTGTCGTTATAATCAACTTTAAGATTTGTTTTAATTAAAACACAAAAAACACTTGGAAATTAAGATTTTCTCTAAACCAAAACACTTCTCTCATCCCCCGATTTATGATTTCTAAAACTAAACCTCTCGCAACAACAAGGAGCTCTGAGCATGGTGGGCAAGACGACCATCGTCATCGCAAAACCTCGAGTCTACTTCAAGAAAACTTTCCTAGAATTAAAACAACCAAGCCATAGGACTTCGAGGTAGCTTGCCTAGTGCAACATAAATCCTCAACTCTTCGTTAGGCATTTGCATTGCAAATTAAGCCCTAACCGGTCTTAGGATTCCGAGGTAGTCGTCCGATACGACAATAAACCCTCACATTTTCTGTGCTATTTGTTTGATTTTATCATACAAATATAAGCCCTAATTAATTGAAATTGGCAAGATCGAAATATCAAATAAACATTAGGACTTTCCTAAATTCAAGCCAAACAATAGGATAGTCGGGAAATTATCGAAGTTCACTTCGAATCAGTGATTTCTCCTACCTCTCTTCCTTTGGATTCACAAAACAAAAAGTTCCAAAATTTGATCCATTCCCTATTGAAATTCCAAAATTCAATCTTTGAAAACCTTAAACTTTGAAATTCTCGAGAGCAGAATTATCGAGTTATTATCGAGAGTTTTCTTAGGTGATTCCCGTCACTTAAGATGTAATTAACTATAGGGGCTTGCCTTATAGGGAATTTTAAAGAACCTGGTAATATAAACCCCGTTTAATGTTTTCATATTAAGCGGGAAACTTGTCGGCTTATAAAATTGGTTCGCAGACCAAACGGATGTCACTAATCTTCTAGTTTATTTAATCAAGCCCCACCATCAAGCGGTGTGTCTATCCTTAGTGATGATACACGGTTCGTGGTGCGGTGCTCGTTTATATAAACTATTCGGGATGCGAGGTCGGCTTAATCTCATATCTTAAAATCTTCAAATTTAAAATTATTTCCAAAATCAAATACTACCTTTTCAAATTATTTATTTAAATTAAATTAAAAATTCGCCGACAGATTTCTGTTAGGCGACCCCTCTTCAAAATAAAACACGACCTAAAAATAAGCCGCACACTCCGCTTCAAACTTATCCAAGCGACTAGAAATTTTCTCTAAACTTACTGCGATGAAACCATTGAAGTAGGGTTGAGGATCCTTTGAGACCTTGTCCCTAGCCTCTTCTCCAAGATTTCTTCCTTCCATTTCTTCAAAAATTTCTCAAATCTCTCAAGAATGAAGTGTAATGAACGTAACTTTGATTGCTTGATGGTTAGGGATGAAGATGGATTGATTTAAAGGTGAAAATCATGTGAAAAACTGAAAATTTTTGGTTTTTGCACGATCCAGTAACCGTGGTGCTTAGGCGCCGGACCTATTGATACATAGTTTAACTTGTGCGCTTAGGCGCCGACTTTTGGTGCTTAGGTGTCAGAACTATGTTCAACTCCGTTTCGCCTAATCGTCAAATTTCAAAGTTTTGTTCTCCAAGATAGGTAAATTATACTGGTAAGAGTAATCTAGACTTAATAACACAAATTGTAAGCAATCATAATGAAGGTTAACTTGATCTCCTTTTTACTCATATTTAGAATAGAGTGATATAATTTCTAAATCTTACATATTTCAAAATAATCTTCGACTTAAGTCAACAAAGACTTATAAGCATCAAATTTTTCTAAAGTAATATAAAATTAGTCAAGATCGAGGCATAACCTTACATTAAAAACATAAAAACACTCAAAACAAAAGATAATTATGGGTTACCTCCCACAAAGCGCTTGGTTTAACGTCGTCAGCCCGACTTAAGTAAATCTTTAATCAGGTTGACTCAATTCATAAGCCTCTTTATAAATCATTTTAATATCTCCCAAATAAGGCTTCAATCTTAATCCATTTACTTTAAAATTTTTTCCCTGTTTTGGGGTCTTTAATATCCACGAACTCCATAATGGTGTACTTTCTCAATTATATAGGGTCCAATCCATTTAGATCTTAATTTTCCAGAAAAAGTTTTAAATGAGAATTAAACAAGAATACTTCTTGTCCGTGTTCAAAAATTTTTCCTGAAATTTTCTTATCATGTAACAACTTCATTTT
>JAKZJZ010000465.1:0-48498 GCA_022702705.1 Papilionanthe hookeriana x Papilionanthe teres
GTTTCAATTTATGTTTTGATGTGTGAGTTTAAATTTTAGTTCGGAGTTTCAATTTAGATCGAAGTTTCGTCAAAATTAATTTGAAGGATTTGATTTGAAAGGAAAATTGGAGTTCTGAGGTTTTAGATGTAACATCTCTAACCTCGAAAGAAAATTGAATTGATTAGATTGAATCGTTGCAATGAGAAGAGATCTCAGAGCAAAGTGGTGTTGGATATAAAATCCTTAACCTCAAGAGTTTGATTTTGATGTATTTCATTGCGATAGTGAAATGATCCTAAAGCAATGCAGTCTCTGATGTAAAATCCTTAACCCCGGAATTCGATTTGATGTATTTCAAAGGCAACAGGGAAAGAATCCTAAAGCAAAGGTACCTTGATGTAAAATCCTTCGACCCAAAAGTTCGAATTTGATGTATTTCAAAGGCAACAGAAAAGAATCCTAAGCAAGGCAGCTTCGGATGTAAAATCCTCGACCCAAAAGGTCAATTTGATGTATTTCAAAGTGCAATAAGAAAAGAATCCTAAAGCAAGTGCATTGATGTAAAATCCTAGACCCAAAAGTTTCGAATTCGATGTATTTCAGAGGCAATAGGGAAAGAATCATAAAGCATATGCTGTCTGATGTAAAATCCTCGACCCAAAAATTTGAATTCGATGTATTTCAAAGGCAATAGAAAAGAATCCTAAAGTAAGGCAGTCTCGGATGTAAAATCCTCGACCCAAAAGTTTGAATTTGATGTATTTCAAAGGCAACAGAAAAGAATCCTAAAAGCAAAGGTAGCTTGATGTAAAATCCTCGACCCAAAAGTTTGAATTTTGATGTATTTCAAGGCAATAGGAAAGAATCCTAGCAAAGGTACTGGGATGTAAAATCCTCGACCCAAAAGTTTGAATTTGATGTATTTCAAAGGCAACAGGGAAAGAATCCTAAAGCAATGCAGTCTGATGTAAAATCCTCGACCCAAAAGTTCGAATTTGATGTATTTCAGTGCACAGGGAAAGAATCCTAAAGCAAGGCACTTGGATGTAAAATCCTCGTCCCAAAAATTTGAATTTGATGTATTTCAAAGGCAATAGGGAAAGAATCCTAAAAAGGTACTTTGATGTAAAATCCTCGACCCAAAAGTTCGAATTTGATGTATTTCAAAGTGCACAGGAAAGAATCCTAGCAAAGGCAACTCGGATGTAAAATCCTCGACCTAATAATTTGAATTGATGTATTTCAAAGGCAATAGGGAAAGAATCCTAAAGCAAAGGTACTTGATGTAAAATCCTCGACCCAAAATTTTGAATTTTGATGTACTTCAAGGCAACAGTGAAAGAATCCTAAAGTAAAGGCAACTGGATGTAAAATCCTCGACCCAAAAGTTCGAATTTGATGTACTTCAAAGGCAATAGGAAAGAATCCTAAAGCAAAGGTAGTCTGATGTAAAATCCTCGACCCAAAAGTTCGAATTCGATGTATTTCAAGGCAATAGGAAAGAATTTTAAAGCAAAGGTACTTGATGTAAAATCCTCGACCCAAAAATTTGAATTTGATGTATTTCAAGGCAATAGGGAAAAATCCTAAAGCAATGGCATCTTGATGTAAAATCCTCGACCCAAAAGTTTGAATTCGATGTATTTCAAAGGCAACAGGGAAAGAATCCTAGCAAAGGTGCCTTGATGTAAAATCCTCGACCCAAAAAATTTGAATTTGATGTATTTCAATGGCAACAGGAAAAGAATCCTAAAGCAATGCGCTCTTGGATGTAAAATCCTCGACCCGTAGTCGCTTCAGCATCGTTTTTAGGTTGTGTTGTATTTTTGAAAAGGGGTCGCCTAACCGTAAATTATCGGCGAATTTTAGATTTTAAATTTAAATATATATATAATTTAGAAAGTAGTATTTGATTTTGAAAATAATTTTAAATTTGAGATCGAACCAATCTCACATCCCAAATAGTTTATATAAACGAGCACCGCACCATAAACCGTGTATCTATCCCTAAAGATAGACACATCGCTCGACGGTGGAGCTCGATCAAATAAACTAGGAGTTTTCAGTGACATCCGTTCAGTCCGCGAACCAATTTTATAAGCCGATAAATTCCCTCGCTTAATATGAAAGTATTAAACATGGTATATATTACTCGGGTTCTTTAAAATTCCCTATAAGGGCAAGCCCCTATAGTTAATTACATCTTAAGTGACGGGAATCACCTAAGAAAACTCTCGATAATAACCAATAATTCTCGCTCTCAAGAATTTCAAAGTTTAAAGTTTTCAAAGATCGAATTTTGAATTTCAATAGGAATGGATCAAACTCGGAACATTTTGTTTTCGTGAATCCAAAGGAAGAAAGGTAGGAGAAATCACCGATTCGAAGTGAACTTCGGTAATTTCCCGACTATCCTATCGTTCGGCTCGAGTTTAGGAAAGTCCTAATGTTTATTTAGTATTTCAATCTCGCTAATTTTAATTAATTAGGGCTTATATTTGTATGATGAAATCAAACAAATAACTCGGGAAGATGCGAGGGTTTATTGTCGTATCTGACGACTACCTAGGAATCCTAAGACCTGCTAGGGCTTAATTTGCAATGCAAATGCCTAACGAAGAGCCGAGGATTTATGTTGCACTAGGCAAGCTACCTCGAAGTCCTATGGCTTTGTTGTTTAATTCTAAGAAGGTTTTGTCAAGTAGGTTCAAGTTTTCGTTGATGACGATGGCCGTGCCGCCCACCATGCTCCAAGCTCTTTGTCGTTGCAGAGGTTTAGTTTTAGAAATCATAAATCGTGGATGAGAAAAGTGTTTTGGTTTATAGAAGTCTTAATTTTCCAAGTGTTCTTGTATTTCGATTAAACAAATCTTAAAGCTTCGATTATAACGACACCAGCTAAGATCCTACCTGCTCCATCCTTCCGCATCATTATTTTTATCGGATTCACTTAGTCCGTATGAATTTGCTAAACTCAACCGAATGAGTTCCACACTCTCATTTAGACCGTGGAAATCCCGTTAGCAACACGTAGGTTACATCATCCGAGGTATTCCCGATCATCCAATAGAGACGTTTTAATTTAGTCGCAATCGTAGTTTTGTGTTCCGTTTGTGATTAAATTTCGAGTTGTTTTATATTTTGAAATGTCGTGGCAGTGAATTTTATCTCGCAATGACTTTTAACTTAGTTTTGGTTTCAGCTTTAGGGACTATCCTAAAGGTGTGGGTTTTCATGCAACAGCTTGTCTTATCATGCAAGAAAAAATAAATGCATTTGCAATAAAGTAAGTTGCAAGAAGGTAAATTGCGAGAAAGTAAATTGCAAGAGAGTGAATTGCAATAAAATAAAAGCGTACCCTGAGGGTCTTCCCGTCATCCCAAGCCGCACTTAAAACACAATTAGAATATTTAAGCAAGTTCCTAGTAAAGCTAAGGGAAAGGTTATCGTTTTCTACCAAATTCCTAATCCTATAGCTTAGTCATCTCCTATGACGTCTAGGTTCTTTCGTGTTTTAGCTTGAGGACGATTTTCTTCATCAAAGAATAATTAAATTCAATTGTTCTTATGAACATCCTATCATATCGAGGAAGTGCTTAAGACAAATCTTAAACATCTTTTCAAAATTTCTAGGATTGTTTTAAGTCCAAATGAATTTAATTATACAAATGAATCAATCGTCCGAGGTTTTCAAGTTTTATTAACTCGCCCAGTGAATTAAGACATTTGAATATCCTATGAGTGAAGTAGCACTTCATTTAATGTTTCATTTAGGAGTTATAATAATCAAAGCTTTCAAGGGCAAATTGGTATTCAAATGATTTGGTTTAAGTTAAAAGGTCTAAATTTGGAATAGCGTTCAAGTTATTTTAGATTTATTTTGAATTCTTTATGTCTTAAGCGATGTTATATTTAATTCAACTTAATTTAATCGAGCTTTAATTTAACTTAATATAGCTTTTAATTTAATTTGATTTCGATGTTTAATTAATTTGATTTGATTTAATTTTAATTTAATTTGATTTGATTTAATTTAATTATTTAATTTAATTTAATTATTTAATTTTAATTTAATTTAATTTTATTTTATTTAATTTAATTTGATTTAATTTAATTTGTTTAATTATTTAATTTAATCTAATTTAATTTAATTTTAATTTAATTTAATTATTTAATTTAATTTAATTTTAATTTAATTTAATTTAATTTTAATTTAATTTTAATTTAGTTTAATTTTAATTTAGTTTAATTTAATTTAATTTTAATTTAATTTTAATTTACTTTATTTTTAATTTTAATTGTAATTTTAAAAGAGTTTAATAATTCAATTAAGTCTTTTAATGTTTTACATTTGAGTTATCATTTTAATTAAGAATTGAGTATTAATGATATAATTAGTTTAGGGATTTTTAAATTAAAGAATAAATATCCCTTATTTTAATAATTCCAATTTATTATTCCTCCAAATTTAATCTATTATTTAATTAAAGTTTAATCATTTTAAAATTATTTAATGGGTTTCTACCCTTTAATTATTTAAATTTCAATCATCCAAACCAGATTAAGATCAAATATTTTACTTGTTGATTTTTTATTAAACCTAAAGTTTTAATTAAGGGTTAAAAGTTTAATTACCATTTTACTCCTTAAGCTTAATAATTTCATAACTCACTAAATTGAACCCAAATGAACATGAAATTTTTATGTGACTTCACTCATATGTCAATAAAGACATGAGAGGAGAAAATGTGATTTTTCTGTATTTAATTTATTTATATAATTATTTTTGGTGGAAAATAGAGATTTTCAAGGAAAATTTGATAACATGACCAAAGGAAAGATTCTGTCCTTAAGAAAATTAGGGGACATTCCTAATGACCAGAGAAGCACTTGGACCAATTTTAGTGATTTTTTGAATTATATTATTTTTATTATAATTATTTTGAGTTTTGGAGTGTTAATTAATTTAAAAATAAAATAAATTTTGAAAAATGGATTTTATATTTTTCAAAAATCTCTCTGATATCAAGGAAACCAGAGAAGCAAATTTTGTAATTTTCTGATTTTTCTATGATTTATTATAATTATTTTAGTGAAAATGCTAGAAAATACATTTTTTAATTTTAAAATTACCTTAAAACTTTAAAATTCAATATCTCACTAAATAGACCTAAGAAAAGTGTGGGATTTGTTCCTAAGTGATTAAAATTCAAAATGTGACATTTTGGTGAATTTTATTATTTTTGTGATTTTTATTATTTTTTAATTATTAAAAATATTAAAATATTATTAAAAATCAACTTTTTCAGTAAAATTGAAATTTTAATTTTCTTAGATTCCCCTGATATCAGAGAGGCTCCAAAACCAATTTGGTGAATTTTTGAAAGGTATTTTAAAAGTTATGAATTTTTAAAGTTTAAAATGGCTAAGCGGCTTAATCAACCCAATTAGTGGGGCTAACCAAGTCCAATCGACCTCAAACTTTTATGGTGGATTCCTCCGATCCTAAAGGTCAGTGGAGAATTGATTTCAAGTCAATTTGATACCTGGTTAACTCTAATTAATTAAAGACCTATTTTGGTCGTTTAAGCCAATTAGGGTCGTTTTGAATGAAATAAGCCAAAATCTATTTTTCCTAGTGGTTCTCTGGTCATAAGGAACATCACCAAATTTTCCTAGCATTTATTTCACAACATGCTATTTACTCGGAATTAAAATACTCAAAACAAAGTGACTCGAATTCGAAAAATTAAGAACTCTTCATAGGATGGCCTCCGACTTTGGAAAATTCAGTGAATGTTCCCAAATTCGCAGGCTTCAAAAGCCCTATGGTCTCATGCCATGGTGAATTGTATGCATGCATGGAGAATTAAAACAATGCAGAGAGTAAATAAATTATAAAAAATAAAATATTTCGATGAAATTAAGTGATTTCTTTTCCACATTATTTTCCTCTCTTCACCGAGCAAGAGGGTATTTTTATTTTATTTTTCTCGATTTTTCTACACAGAGATATGAATTTTTGAAGTTTAGGGAATTAAATAAATCGGAAAATACCCTAATTTTCTATTTATCCACGCGGCGCCGCCGCATCCTCGGCAGCCTCCGAAAGACCACGCGGCGTGCTCCCATTCGACGCCGCCACCCGAGTCGCCAGCCCGGGCCCCGCGGTTCTCGTACCGTCTCCCGGTCCGACGCGATCCTCGGCCGTCCGTCCGCGCGTGTATCGAATGGACGGCATCCGTTCATCGTCCCCAAGTGTCCTCACCCGATAGCCGTCCACGCTAAATCCCTAATATCTCACTCGATACTCAATGGATTTTCATGTTCTTATGCTCTATGGATTCGTCTCGAAGAGACGAACACATCTATACGGCTAACATGCATCGAAACTAAGGCATTTGAAATGGAGAATCTCCGAAGCTCCGGATGGAGAGTTAGCTCATACCTTGGCTCGTAGAAGTGTGGCTTCAATCCGAGAGTTGTTGCACCTTCGATCGGGTCCCGCAAGCGCCGCATGAAGTCTCCCGGTCCTGGGAATTGTCCGGATATGATTTCGACCAAGCCCGATCACAAAGCTTGGAGGCCGGAGCAACCGGGTGGCCCGGAGATGGGGCTTTTGATGGTGGACACCTTCTCTGGTCCGGTGAAGGTGTAGAGCCAATCAATTTGGGAATTGGCTCACCGTGGAGAAGTGTCCCGGTTTTGGGTGGAATTTCAACTCTGAAATTGAGCTTACAGAGGAGAAATGGCAGAGGGATTTCACTGGGGATCAAGTGCTCTAAGAATGGAGAAGGGTCTGGAACAATTTTGGCAGAGTTTTGGCAAGGATTGTGCTTCTCCCTTTCTCATGGCCGAGAGGGGTGGAGTTTAAATAGAGCCGGTCTGGGGCCTCCTGTGGGGAGTTAGGGCTCGGGATCACTCGCTCCGGTGAGGAGAAGAACAACCATGGTGACCACTAGGCAAGGGGCAGCTCAGCAAGTGAGAATTTCAATGTCGGCTCACATGCGAGCTCTCGGCCATGGTGTTTTCCGGCGGCCCGGTGGCCGGCCGGCTGTGCATGGGTCACCCTCAAGGTCAGGTGGGTCAGGGCTGGAGGTTTGTGCAATCAATTGGCCATGGACATGTGTAAAGGCTTTGATCCAAAGTAGAATGGGGCATGGACATGTGTAAAGGCTTTGATCCAAATCACAAGATCCGGAGATATTTCGATTTAAATTTTTCATCTCATGTTCAAGTCATGATGTGTAAGTTTAGATTTTGAGTTTTAATTTAGATTGAAGTTTTGTTAAAATTAATTTGAAGGGATTTGAATCTTGAAATGAAAATTGAAATTTTGTGGTTTTAAATGTAACATCTTCAACCTCAAAAGAAAATTGAATTGATTGAATTGACTCATTACAATGAGAAGAGATCTCAGAGCAATGTGGTATTGGATGTAAAATCCTTAACCTTAACAGCTTGATTTTGTGTGCTTCATTGCAATAGGGAGAGAATCTAAAGCAATGCGGTATTAGATGTAAAATCCTTAACCTCAAAAGTTTGATTTTGATGTATTTCATTGCAATAGGGAAAGAATCCAAAAGCAATGCAGTCTCGGATGTAAAATCCTCAACCCCAAGAATTTGATTTTGATGTATTTCAAAGGCAATAGAAAAGAATCCTAAAGCGATAGGTACTTGGATGTAAAATCCTCGACCCAAAAGTTTGAATTCGATGTATTTCAGTGGAATAAGGGAAAGAATCCTAAGCAAGTGCAGCTTGGATGTAAAATCCTCGACCCAAAAATTTGAATTTGATGTGATTGATATTTGATTCGAGATCCGGAAGATATCGAATTTGAATTTGATCGAGACTCAAGCCCGGAAAGATTGAATTTGGAAATTTGGAAGGATGAGTTCGAACTCGATCGAAATTTGATTTAAGATTTGATTTGAAATTTGGAAGATCAAGTTCGAAACTCGATCGAGATTGGATTTGGAATTTGGAAAGATCAAATTTGATTTAAAGTTTGGAAGGATGGAATTTGAGATTTGTGTTGATTTCGTTTATCTTTTAATGGTTCAAATTTTATTTTATTGTTTATTTAATGTTCATGTGAACTTGGTGTTTGTCATTTTTAGATTTTTTTTTTTAGAAAGTTTTCTTTTATTCTCTTTTTTTTGTTTTATTTCTTTTCTCGTTCTTTGTTCGAAGTTCATTTAACTTTAATGGCGTTTCCCAATCAATTTGCACAAAAGAGGTGAAGGCCAAAAACGCGACATGGTCACTTTCATTCCAATCATGTCGAAAATACGTCGTACAACTCGATCCGGAATATATTTCATACAATCCATGTAGACTCAAAACGGATCGTGTATGATCTTTGTTGATCCATCAAAAGAATCATCCGTCAAAAATCCATGTCCGAATAAGTGAGGTACATGGTCAATAACATCACCTTCCAAGCCATCCTCGGCAAGGATGCCTACCGGATGTACGTCTGGAGGTGTGATATTTCCCATGTAACTCACAGCTCGTAAGGCCGGAGGTTCTCTAGCTCCGGGTCCGGCTGGAAATGGTAAGGTATTTTCGTCGTCGTCCATCCTCCCGAAAGTAACCGAGATTCGCTCCACCGGCACTCCTGGTATGCAATGCTTTGCGATATCTGCTCCGTTACCCTGCAGTATCATGACGGAACCCACCGGGATGCAAATGTCAATATTATAATTGAAGTTTGTGTATTTCAATTTTAGGGACTATCCTAAAGGTGTGGGTTTTCATGCAACTGTTGTCTTATCATGCAAGAAAAAATAAATGCATTTGCAATAAAGTAAGTCGCAAGAAGGTAAATTGCGAGAAAGTAAATTGCAAGAGAGTGAATTGCAATAAAATAAAAGCGTACCTGGAGGGTCTTCCCGTCATCCCAAGCTGCACTTAAAACACAATTAGAATATTTAAGCAAGTTCCTAGGTAAAGCTAAGGGAAATGTTATGGTTTTCTACCAAATTCCTAATCCTATAGCTAGTCATCTCCTATGACGTCTAGGTTCTTTGTGTTTTAGTTTGAGGACGATTTTCTTCATCAAAGAATAATTAAATTCAATTGTTCTTATGAACATCCTATCATATCGAGGAAGTGCTTAAGACAAATCTTAAACATCTTTTCAAAATTTCTAGGATTGTTTTAAGTCCAAATGAATTTAATTATAAAAATGAATTAATCGTCCGGGAATTCAAGTTTTGTTGTTATCTTGCTCAGTGAACTAGGACATTTGAATATCCTATAGGTGAAGTAACATTTCATTTAATGTTCTGTTTAGGAGTTATAATAGCCAAAGCTTTCGAGGGCAAATTGGTGTTCAAATGATTTGGGCTTAGGTCAAAAATGGGCCTTTTAACCTTCGGTTGAGTTTGAGTGGGGTTTGGGTTCAAATTTTGGGCAAATCATGTTAGGGTTTTGTTTGTGGGGATGTTAAGGAGGATTTAGAAAAGGTTTTGGGTTAATTGGAGTTGAATTGGGTGAGTTTGAGTTAGGTTTGGGTCATGGGTCCAAATCGGGCTTTAAGGCCAAAAGTGAGATTGATCCAAATGTCAACCAAATTGGACTTGGATTTGGTCTAGATTGGTATTGGGGATGTTGAATTGAAGTTTAGAATTGAATTGGACCAGAATTTGGGTCAATTGGATAGGTTTGGTTTGACATCGGGTTCACTTTGGGTTAAAATGGTCAATTGGGGGTTTTGACAAAACTGGGTAAATTGACAAAATTGGCCCATGGTGTAGTTGGACAAAATGAAATTGGGAATATTTAGGATTTTCTGGAATTTTCTGGGAATTTTCTGAATTTTTGGATTTTTAGGCCAAGAAGGGTATTTTGGGTATTTGGAGGGTATTGGGAGGTATTTTTGGAATCTTTGGTATTTTTGGGTATGGATGATCAATTTGAGTGATGTGGAGATGTTTGGGATTGATTTTGGAAAATTTTAGGTAATTTGGAAATTTTGCAAAAATTCTGGGTAATTTCAGTGTTTTGTAGGTTAAGAGGTGTAGGGTCCCGGGGTCAAAATTGAAAATTTGGGAAATTGAAGATCGGGTGAATCTAGGTGGAAAGAAATCATTTTGGTTGAGCCATGAAGCCATTTCAAGCCCATATGAGCCATGAAAGGACTCATTTGAGACATTCACTATGTTGTTCCTAACCCTCTTAGCCAAGGGCTTAGGGGTTAAGGACCATCCATGTGAATCACCTACATGAGTCAGGAGGTTAAGTTGGGTATGGGTGTGGTTTTAGGAAGTGTGTGGAAATGTAGTGTGTAAGTGTAGTGTAAGTCAGCCCCTTCACCAGACCAGACCACCTGGGCAGGCCCTAAGGCTAAAGAATCCTATAGAACTCATCCTTTAAACTTCCACATTCGATTTCAACCCTCTAGGTGATTAGGGGTCTATAGTCAAGTTTGTGGAGTTTGCAGGGAGTTTAGAAGTGGTTTAAATTTCTAAAAGGTGGGTACCAATTCTAGTCCTCTAAGATAGTCAAAGAAAAGCCTAAGGCTAGATCCTAAGCACTAAAAAGAAGAAGGGAAGACCTCATCAAAAATGAGGTCAACAAATGGACCCCTCAATAGGTGTGGTGAGCTGACGGAGCACACCGCGCGTATTGGTGTTGACCGAAGCGATCAACAAAACCAACACAGATGTCCAAGTGACAAACTTGGGACAGAGCAAAAGAATTTCCGCTGGGGAGTATCGGGTATGTTTCTGGAACCGGAGATTCTTGAACTCTCGCTGGGGAAAGGAAAAGGAGGTGAATCCCAAATCACATGATCTGGGGGAATTTCGATTTAGATTTTATTTTGTTTCAATTTATGTTTTGATGTGTGAGTTTAAATTTTAGTTCGGAGTTTCAATTTAGATCGAAGTTTGTCAAAATTAATTTGAAGGATTTGATTTGAAATGAAAATTGGAATTCGAGGTTTTAGATGTAACATCTCCAACCTCGAAAGAAAATTGAATTGATTAGATTGAATCGTTGCAATGAGAAGAGATCTCGTAGCAAAGTGGTGTTGGATATAAAATCCTTAACCTCAAGAGTTTGATTTTGATGTATTTCATTGCGATAGGGAAATGATCCTAAAGCAATGCAGCCTCGGATGTAAAATCCTTAACCCCGGAATTTGATTTGATGTATTTCAAGGCAACAGGGAAAGAATCCTAAAGCAATGGCAGTCTTGGATTTAAAATCCTTGACCCAAAAGTTTGAATTTGATGTATTTCAAAGTGCAATAGGAAAAGAATCCTAAAGGTGCAGCTGGATGTAAAATCCTCGACCCAAAAGGTTGAATTTGATGTATTTCAAGTGCAATAGGAAAAGAATCCTAAAGCAAAGGCAGTTTTGGATGTAAAATCCTCGACCCAAAAGTTTGAATTTGATGTATTTCAAGGCAATAGGGAAAGAATCCTAGCAAAGGCAGTCTTGGATGTAAAATCCTCGACCCAAAAATTTGAATTTGATGTATTTCAAAGGCAATAGAAAAGAATCCTAAAGCAATGCGGTCTTGGATGTAAAATCCTCGACCCAAAAGTTTGAATTTGATGTATTTCAAAGGCAATAGGAAAAGAATCCTAAAGCAATGCGGTCTTGGATGTAAAATCCTCGACCCAAAAGTTTGAATTTTGATGTACTTCGAAGTGCAATAGGGAAAGAATCCTAAAAGCAAGTGCAGTCTTGGATGTAAAATCCTCGACCCAAAAGTTCGAATTCGATGTATTTCAAAGGCAATAGGGAAAGAATCCTAAAGCAATAGGTACTTGGATGTAAAATCCTCGACCCAAAAATTTAAATTTGATGTATTTCAATGCAATAGGAAAAGAATCCTAAAGCAAGGCAGTCTTGGATGTAAAATCCTCGACCCAAAAGTTCGAATTTGATGTGATTGATATTTGATTCGAGATCCGGAAGAAATCGAATTTGAATTCGATTGAGACTCGAAGCCCGGAAAGATTGAATTTGGAAATTTGGAAGGATGAGTTTGAACTCGATTGAAATTTGATTTAAGATTTGATTTGAAATTTGGAAGATCAAGTTCGAAACTCGATCGAGATCGGATTTGGAATTTGGAAAGATCAAATTTGATTCGAAGTTCGGAAGGATGGAATTCGAGATTTGTGTTGATTTCGTTTATCTTTTAATGGTTCAAATTTTATTTTATTGTTTATTTAATGTTCATGTGAACTAGGTGTTTGTCATTTTTAGATTTTTTTTTTTAGAAAGTTTTCTTTTATTCTCTTTTTTTGTTTTATTTCTTTTCTGTTCTTTGTTCGAAGTTCATTTAACTTTAATGGCGTTTCCCAATCAATTTGCACAAAAGAGGTGAAGGCCAAAAACGTGACATGGTCACTTTCATTCCAATCATGTTGAAAATACGTCGTACAACTCGATCTCGGAATATATTTCATACAATCCATGTAGACTCAAAACGGACTCGTGTATGATCTTTGTTGATCCATCAAAAGAATCATCTCGTCAAAAAATCCATGTCCGAATAGTGAGGTACATGGTCAATAACATCACCTTCCAAGCCATCCTTGGCAAGGATGCCTACTGGATGTATGTCGGAGGTGTGATATTTCCCATGTAACTCACAGCTCGTAAGGCCGGAGGTTCTCTAGCTCCGGGTCCGGTCGGAAATGGTAAGGTATTTCGTCGTCGTCCATCCTCCCGAAAGTAACCGAGATTCGCTCCACCGGCACTCCCGGTATGCAATGCTTTGCGATATCCGCTCCGTTACCCCGCAGCATCATGACGGAACCCACCGGTAAAGGTTTCTTATCGGCCCTCGGAACTCACCCGGGCCTCGCTATCCGGAGGTCGGATCCGAACATGATGTTACACTCATTCAAGAAAGAGACCGTGCGTAAAGGTCCGACGAAGTCGTGGTGATCAATATGTGGGGGTATGCAATCACCCCGTTTGTAGATGTTGATAATGCAGCTATTGGGTATGCAATCGCTGGCAGCACTCTCCATGTTATCAATCTTTTTACCATTCTCTCGATAACTAATGGCATCGGATCCACTTGCCCATGACGGAGTATCCCGGTGGGTTTCCCTTTCGTCTTCAAGAAAGTTGTAGCAAGCATCCGCATTGTATTGTGATTCTTCCTTTCCCCGGCATCCATCTCCGGGGTTCCGAGTATGTGTTTTCCCTCGTGCGGCTTGCTCGGCCCATTCTTTTCGCATCCCGGATACGATCCACGATTTGCCGTTGTTCATACTCTCGAGAATACGTCGTGTGTAGCTCGAGGCCTTCTAGTATATTGATTCTTCTTCCTTTAATTCTCTCGAAGTATTCGAAAGTTTTCTTTTCAACATTCTGCATTCTCTCCAACTCGTATTCCGGAATGATCCGGCATGGCGAGACCTCGTGACATATCGTGGGATATATGGTTCAATCCCTTCACGTTCCCCCGCATACCTCGGCTCCTCGTGGATGATGCCCGTCGGGACATCCCCCGGGTTGCTTCGCAACAAGGTCATGCACTACCTGGTGGTTCTATCCGGTGGCGTGGTAGCCTTCTTCTTCTCGATCTTCCGGAGATTTCCCCGGTTCTTTCGTCATCCTAGAGTCGGCCTCCTTTCTTCGGGTTCCCGGTGAACCGGTGTCCTCGAAGTGTATGTGCCGGCATCGCAATTGTCTCGTCGCGCCGGTCCGCAGCTAGTTTTGTTAACATCTTACGGATACGGCGATTCTTATTCCTTCGTTGCGTAGCTGTGAGAGTAGCCCTCCGAATTTCTTGAATCTCTGAGGGCGCGGCGCTGACAAGCCTGCCCTCTGCTGTAGTGACTACGGACTTCATTTTCTTGTCTTCTTCGGTGTTTGCCTTTCTTTTCTTGTTGTCGGATTGGTGGCTCGGGCCACCCACTTTCATCACCTGTCCGCCCGGGTAGTTCTTCTCGGTTAATCGGGGACCCGCCTACTTTCCTCGTACCGTAGGCCTCGTTGGTGCGAAATCCGAGTCAATCTCAATTATCGCTCCATCTTTCACCCTCTTTTCATCGAGTGCAAGGCTTACGCCATTCTTAAAGTTCAGGACCAACCGCCCGTTCGACATTTCCCTGCGAAAAGACAAGGAAAAGGATCAGGGGCTGTTCTAAGAACAAGAAAATTAAGAAAATATTTATTAAAGACATATATTTTTCTTCTTTTTATTTTAAAAATTAACAGGAATGAAGCGGGATAAGATCAGGAAAGAGATTTTGATTTGAAAAAGAAAACAAGGAAAACTTAATTATCATGATTTTATTTATCTTAGCACATTTTATTATTTTTTGGGTTCGGACCCAATCATAAGTAATTACTTTGCCCGTGTTTCTTAGGGATGAAGAATTCATTCCTTCGAAACATCAGTGCAGCGTAATACTTTTTCAAGTATCGTCCGTTGATCGGAAGCATATGTCGTTGTCCCCGGCAATTCACTAGCCGGTAGGAACCTCCCGAGTATACCGCTTCAACCACAAACGGTCCTTCCCAAGTGGGTTCAAATTTTCCTCCTATCTTGCGGTGTGCAAGAATAGGTCTCTGAGAACGAGAACTAAGTCACCAACTTTGAAGGTTCTCGGGCGGACCCGCTTGTCATGGGCTCGAACCATCTTAGCTTGGTATAGTTCTAAATTCCGTTGCGCCGCAAGTCTTTTCCCTTCCAAGCTTTCTAATTCTTCAAGTCGTAATCCGGCGTTTTCTTCGTCGTGATCTTGTTTGCAACTCGCAATTCCGAGTGAAGGAAGCCGAACCTCTAAAGGTAACACTCGCTCGGACCCATACACCGGAGCGTAAGGTGTAGCTTCGAGTAGGAGTTCTGAAGGTTGTCCGGTGGGCCCATAAGGCTTCTAACAATTTCTCGTGCCAATTTCTCTTATTATCGTCCAAGGTTTTCTTTAAGATTTGAACGAGAGTTTTATTAAAAGCCTCGCCGAGGCCGTTTGCTCTTGGGTAGTAAATTGTCGAGTATCGCCGCCGATTCGGTGTCTCCCGACAAAATTGTTGATTTGTGTACTTCGAATGCCGACCCATTATCCGAGATGATCCCGCGCGGCACTCCGAAACTGGTAGACAACTTGGTTCTCGAAAACTGTAGCACGTGGTGTGCTTTCACTTCTCTAAGTGGAACTGCTTCTGCCCACTTGGAAAAGTAATCTGTAGTTGCAAGAATGAAACGATGTCCTTTCGAAGATGGTGGTTCTATTGCATAATAATCAAAACTTTCGTGCCTCTGCGTGCCGTAAAGGGACAAGTCTTAGCAGACTTCCTCGCAGCACACCCTTTGCCAGCCGAATCTCCTCTCAATGACGACCTGCCAGATGAACAAATAATGAACCTAGAAGACCTCGACGATCGACGTTGGGAATTATATTTCGACGGAGCATCTTCAAGACACAAAGACGAAGAATCGCAAGTGATAGTGCCCAAGTAAGGCAGAATCGGGCAAATCTTTATAACACCGGAGCGGGGGATGTTAAGATACTCCTACCACTTGACAGAACCGTGTACAAACAACGAAGCAGAATACGAAGCCCTCATAACGGGATTGGAATTAACTATTCAAATGGGGATAACATACATCAACATCTACGGGGATTCACAGTTAATCATTCAACAGATTACTTGGACAATACAAAATTTTTAAACCAAGACTCGAACAATACTTCCGAGATGCCATACAGCTTGTTGGAACAGCATTCCAAATGTGACAATTTACAAGATTCCCGTAAAAGAAAATGCTTTAGCAGAGATGCTTTAGCCCGTCTCGCAAAAGAGTTTGCCTCGTTTGCAAGATGAATCAGTGGAAGTGTCGACTTACTGACGTCGGGTCCTATCACAGCTGACATAGACATGATACACAAATCGAAGAAGAAAAAGAATCAGCTAGCAAAGAAGTGATGTAAAACACGAAGATCGGCGACATCCATCGATAGACTACCCGCAAACGGGAAAACTACCAGATGATAGGTCGCCGGCCCATCGGATCAAGAAAAGAACTCTGTCCTACGCATTAATAAACAACACATTATACAGAAGGTCTTTTGATCAAATGTGGCTAAGGTGCCTAAGCGGGTCCGAGGCCCGTGAAATTGTTAAAGAGGTGCATTCAGGACTTTGTGGCGCTCACCAGTCAGGTCCAAAGATGAAAATGAAAATTAAGAGACTAGGGTACTACTGGCCCTCGATGATGACCGACTGCATGAAAATCGCCAAGAGCTGTCACCAATGCCAAGTGCACGGAGTGGTTCTACACCAACCTCCAAATGTGCTACACCCGACATTTGCGTCATGGCCATTTGAATGTTGGGGCACAGATATAGTGGGTCCAATAGAACCACCATCTTCAAAAGGACATCGCTTCATTCTTGCGGCTACAGATTACTTTTCCAAGTGGGCGTAGCAGCTCCACTTAGAGAAGTGAAAGCACACCACGTGCTACGCTTTTCAAGAACCAAGTTGTCTACCGTTTCGGAGTGCCGCGCAGATCATCTCGTATAATGGGTCAGCATTCGAAGCACACAAATCAACAATTTTGTCGGGAGACACGGAATTGATCGGCGATACTCAATAATTTACTACCCAAGAGCAAACGGCCTCGCCGAGGCTTTTAATAAAACTCTCGTTCAAATCTTAAAGAAAACCTTGGACGATAATAAGAGAAATTGGCACGAGAAATTGTTAGAAGCCTTATGGGCCTACCGGACAACCTTCGAACTCCTACTCAAGCTACACCTTACGCTCCGGTGTATGGGTCCGAGGCAGGTGTTACCTTTAGAGGTTCAACTTCCTTCACTCGTAATTGCAGCTTGCAAACAAGATCACGACGAAGAAAATGCCGGATTACGACTCGAAGAATTAGAAAGCTTGGAAGGGAAAAGACTTGCAGCACGAACAGAATTTAGAACTATACCAAGCTAAGATGGTTCGAGCCCATGACAACCGGGTCCGCCCAAGAACCTTCAAAGTTGGTGACTTAGTTCTCGTTCTCAAGAGACCTATTCTTGCACACCGCAAGATAGGAGGAAAATTTGAACCCACTTGGGAAGGACCGTTTGTGGTTGAAGCAAGTATACTCGGGAGGTTCCTACCGAGCTAGTGAATTTCCGTGGACAACGACATATGCTTCCGATCAACGGACGATACTTGAAAAAGTATTACGCTACCTGATGTTTCGAAGGAATGAATTCTTCATCCCTAAGAAACACGGGCGAAGTAATTACTTATGATTGGGTCCGAACCAAAAAAATAAAAAAAAAAAAATCTTAAAAAATGACAAACACCAAGTTCACATGAACATTAAATAAACAATAAAATAAAATTTGAACCATTAAAAGATAAACGAAATCAACACAAATCTCAAATTCCATCCTTCCAAACTTCAAATCAAATTTGATCTTTCCAAATTCCAAATCCAATCTCGATCAAGTTTCAAACTTGATCTTCCAAATTTCAAATCAAATCTTAAATCAAATTTCAATCGAGTTCAAACTCATCCTTCCAAATTTCCAAATTCAATCTTTCCAGGCTTCAAGTCTCAATCAAATTCAAATTCAATTTCTTCCGCATCTCGAATCAAATATCAATCACATCAAATTCAAATTTTTGGGTCGAGGATTTTACATCAAAGACTGCACTGCTTTAGGATTCTTTCCCTATTGCACTGAAGTACATCAAAATTCAAATTTTTGGGTCGAGGATTTTACATCCAAGACTGCACTGCTTTAGGATTCATTCCCTATTGCACTGAAATACATCAAATTCAAATTTTTGGGTCGAGGATTTTACATCCAAGACCGCACTCGCTTTAGGATTCTTTCCCTATTGCACTCGAAATACATGAAATTCAAACTTTTGGGTCGAGGATTTTACATCCAAGACTCGCACCGCTTTAGGATTCTTTCCCTATCAGCACTCGAAATACATCAAATTCAAACTTTTGGGTCGAGGATTTTACATCCAAGACCGCACCGCTTTAGGATTCTTTCCTATCGCACCGAAATACATCAAATTCAAACTTTTGGGTCGAGGATTTTACATCCAAAACTCGCACCGCTTTAGGATTCATTTCCTATTGCACCGAAATACATCAAATTCAACCTTTTGGGTCGAGGATTTTACATCCAAGACCGCATCGCTTTAGGATTCTTTTCCTATCGCACCGAAATACATCAAATTCAAACTTTTGGGTCAAGGATTTTACATCCAAGACTCGCACTCGCTTTAGGATTCTTTCCCTATTGCACCGAAATACATCAAATCAAATTCTCGGGGTTAAGGATTTTACATCCGAGACCGCATCGCTTTAGGATCATTTCCCTATCGCAATGAAATACATCAAAATCAAACTCTCGAGGTTAAGGATTTTATATCCAACACCACTTTGCTCCGAGATCTCTTCTCATTGCAACGATTCAATCTAATCAATTCAATTTTCTTTCGAGGTTGGAGATGTTACATCTAAAACCTCGAATTCCAATTTTCATTTCAAATCAAATCCTTCAAATTAATTTTGACAAACTTCAATCTAAATTGAAACTCCAAACTAAAATTTAAACTCACACATCAAAACATAAATTGAAACAAAATAAAATCTAAATCGAAATTCCCCGCATCATGTGATTTGGGATTCACCTCCTTTTCCTTTCCCTGCCGAGAGTTCAAGAATCTCCGGTTCCGTAAACATACCCGATACTCCCCGCCGGAAATTCTTTTGCTCTCGTCCCAAGTTTGTCACTTGGACATCCGTGTTGGTTTTGTTGATCGCTTCGGTCAACACCAATACGCGCGTGTGCTCCGTCAGCTCACCACACCTATCGGGGTCCATTTGTCGACCTCATTTTCGATGAGGTCTTCCCTTCTTCTTTTTAGTGCTTAGGATCTAGCCTTAGGCTTTTCTTCGACTATCTTAGAGGACTAGAATCGGGACCCACCTTTTAGAAATTTAAACCACTTCTAAACTCCCCGCAAACTCCACAAACTCGACTATAGACCCCTAATCACCTAGAGGGTCGAAATCAAATGCGGAAGTTTAAAGGATGAGTTCCTATAGGATTCTTCGGCCTTAGATCGCCCTCGGTGGCCCGGTCCGGTGAAGGGGCCGACTTACACTACACTTACACACTACATTTCCACACACTTCCTAAAACCACACCCATACCCAACTTAACCTCCCGACTCATGTAGGTGATTCACATGGATGGTCCTTAACCCCTAAGCCCTCGCGCAAGAGGTTAGGAACAACATAGCTGAATGCCTCAAATGAGTCCTTTCATGGCTCATATGGGCTTGAAATGGCTTCATGGCTCAATCAAAATGATTTCTTTCCACCTAGATTCACCCAATCTTCAATTTCCCAAATTTTCAATTTTTGACCCCCGGACCCTACACCTACTAAACCTACCCAAAACCCTCGAAATTACCCAAATTTTCGCAAAATTTCCAAATTACCCAAAATTTTCCAAAATTAATCCCAAACATCTCCACATCACTCAAATTGATCATCCATACCCAAAAATACCAAAGATTCCAAAAATACCTCCCAATACCCTCCAAATACCCAAAATACCCTTCTTGGCCTAAAAATCCAAAAATTCAGAAAATTCCCAGAAAATTCCAGAAAATCCTAAATATTCCCAATTTCATTTTGTCCAACTACACCATGGGCCAATTTTGTCAATTTACCCTACTTTTGTCAAAACCCCCAAAGTGAACCCAATGTTAAACCAAACCTATCCAATTTACCCAAATTCTGGTCCAATTCAATTCTAAACTTCAATTCAACATCCCCAATACCAATCTAGACCAAATCCAAGTCCAATTTGGTTGACATTTGGATCCAATTCCACTTTTGGCCTTAAAGCCCAATTTGGACCCATGACCCAAACCTAACTCAAACTCACCCAATTCAACTCCAATTAACCCCAAACCTTTTCTAAATCCTCCTTAACATCCCCACAAACAAAACCCTAGCATGATTTGCCCAAAATTTAGACCCAAGTCCCACTCAAACTCAACCCAAGGTTAAAAGGCCCATTTTTGACCTAAACCCAAACCTAACCCAAATTCAACCCAATTCAAGCCCAAACTACCCCAAATTTGCTTCAAGTCACTCAAGACACATCCATGAGCTAAACCCAACAATTATTTGGCCCAACCTCTTTAAAAAATTCCCATCCATAAATTCATTTTTAAACTTAAAGGCCCATTCCTTAAACCATTTTAAAAGCCCACTTCCACCAAATCCAAAACCCCAAAAAATTCTTCCAAAGCCCATATGACATTTCCCATCATCATACTTTCAATTAAAATCATCCCTAAGTCCTAAACCAATGATCAAATATTTCTAAATGAAGCTTCATCCAAATTTCCACCAAATTATCCAAAATCCTTAAAATCCTTTTTTATGAAATCGACCAAACTTTTTGCCAAGCCAAAGGTGAGCCATGAAGCCATGCATGAGCCACATGTGAGCCATGAGAGCTTTGGACACTCCACCATGCCATATTGGGTAAGAAGAGGGGGCTTTCCTTAATCCCTAAAGCTCATTAGCCTTAATCATGTTTCACCTAAACTTAAATTTAATCCAAATATATTTGGATGGAGACTTCTCCATGCCAAACCAAACTCGATCCCTTTGATCCCCCACAAGCATCCAAAGCCACCTCGAAGGGTGCACCAAGCCCAAATGGGTGGATTGACCCATTTAGACTCAAAACTAGCCATGCCCCATTCTAATTTGGATCAAAGCCTTTACACATGTCCATGGCCAATTGATTGCACAAACCTCCAGCCCTGACCCACCTGACCTTGAGGGTGACCCATGCCTGGCCGGCCGACCACCAGGCCACCGGAAAACACCATGGCCGAGAGCTCACATGTGAGCCAACATTGAAATTCTCACTTGCTGAGCCGCCCTCGACTAGTGGTCACCATGGTTGTTCTTCTCCTCACCAGCAGCAGCTCGATCCCAAGCCCTAACTCCCCCGGGAGGCCCCCCGCCTAGCTCTATTTAAACTCCACCCCTCTCGGCCATGAGAAAGAGAGAAGCACAAACCTTGCCAAAACTCGCCAAAATTGTTCCGCACCCTTCTCCATCCTTAGAGCACTTGATCCCCAGTGAAATCCTCTCCGCCATTTCTCATCCGTAAGCTCAATTTCGCAGTCGAAATTCCACCCAAAACCAGGACACTTCTCCACAAGGAGCCAATTCCCAAATCGATTGGCTCTACACCTTCACCGTACCAAGAGAAGGTGTCCACCATCAAAAGCCCCATCTCCAGAGCCACCCAGCTTGCTCCAGCTCTCCAAGCTTTGTGGATCGGGCTTGGTCGAAATCATATCCGTACAATTCCCTGCACTGGGAGACTTCATCCGGAGCTTGCTGGGACCCAATCGAAGGTGCAAAAACTCTCGCATTGAAGCCACACTTCTCCGAGCCAAGGTATGAGCTAACTCTCCATCCCGAGCTTCGGAGATTCTCCATTTCAAATGCCTTAGTTTCAATGCATGTTAGCCATATAGATGTGTTCGTCTCTTCAAGACGAATCCATAGAGCATAAGAACATGAAAATCCATCGAGTATCGAGTGAGATATTAGGGATTTAGTGTGGACGGCTATCGGGCGAGGACACTTGGGGACGATGAACGATGCCGCTCATTCAATACACGCGCGCACGGACGGCCAGGATCGCGTCGGACCGAGGAGACGCGTACGAGAACCGCGGGGCCCGGGCCGCCGACTCGGTGGCGGCGTCGAATCGGGAGCGCGCCGCGTGGTCTTTCGGAGCCGCCGAGGATGCGCCGGCGCCGCGTGGATAAATAGAAAATTAGTGGTATTTTCCGATTTATTTAATTCCCTAAACTTCAAAAATTCATATCTCTCGTGTAGAAAAATCAGATAAATAAAATAAAAATACCCTCTTGCTCAGTGAAGAGAGGAGAATAATGTGGAAAAGAAATCACTTAATTTCATCAAATATTTTATTTTTTATAATTTATTTACTCTCCGCATTGTTTTAATTCTCCATGCATGCATACAATTCACCATGGCATGAGACCATAGTGGCTTTTGAAGCCTCCGAATTTGGGAACATTCCCCGAATTTTCCAAAGTCGAGGCCATCCCTATGAAGAGTTCTTGATTTTTCAAATTCAGTGTCACCGTTTTGAGTATTTTAATTCCAGTAAATAGCATGTTGTGAAATAAATTCTAGGAAAATTTGGTGATGTTCCTTATGACCAGAGAACCCTAGGAAAAATAGATTTTGGCTTAGTTCATTCAAAACAGTCCTAATTTGCTTAAACACCCAAAATAGGTCTTTAATTAATTAGAGTTAACCAGGCATCAAATTGACTTGAAATCAATTCTCTACTGACCTTTAGGATCAGAGGAATCCACCATAAAAGTTTGAGGTCAATTGGACTTGGTTAGCCCCACTAATTGGGTTGATTAAGCCACTTAGCCATTTTAAACTTTAAAAATTCATAACTTTTAAAATACCTTTCAAAAATTCACCAAATTGGTTTTGGAGCCTCTCTGATATCAGGGGAATCTAAGAAAATTAAAATTTCAATTTTCTCGAAAAAGTTGATTTTTAATAATATTTTAATATTTTTAATAATTAAAAAATAATAAAAATCACAAAAATAATAAAATTCACCAAAATGTCACATTTTGAATTTTAATCACTTAGGAACAAATTCCACATTTTTCTTAGGTCTATTTAGTGAGATATTGAATTTTAAAGTTTTAAGGTAATTTTAAAATTAAAAAATGTATTTTCTAGCATTTTCACTAAAATAATTATAATAAATCATAGAAAAATCAGAAAATTGCAAAATTTACTTCTCTGGTTTCCTTGATATCAGAGAGATTTTTGAAAAATATAAAATCCATTTTTCAACATTTATTTTATTTTTAAATTAATTAACACTCCAAAACTCAAAATAATTATAATAAAAATAATATAATTCAAAAAATCACCAAAATTGGTCCAAGTGTTTCTCTGGTCATTAGGAATGTCCCCTAATTTTCTTAAGGACAGAAACTTTCCTTTGGTCATGTTATCAAATTTTCCTTGAAAATCTCTATTTTCCACCAAAAATAATTATATAAATAAATTAAATACAGAAAAATCACATTTTCTCCTCTCATGTCTTTATTGACATATGAGTGAAGTCACATAAAAATTTCAAGTTCATTTGAGTTCAATTTAGTGAGTTATGAAATTATTAAGCTTAAGGGGTAAAATGGTAATTAAACTTTTAACCCTTAATTAAAACTTTAGGTTTAATAAAAAATCAACAAGTAAAATATTTGATCTTAATCTGGTTTGGATGATTGAAATTTAAATAATTAAAGGGTAGAAACCCATTAAATAATTTTAAAATGATTAAACTTTAATTAAATAATAGATTAAATTTGGAGGAATAATAAATTGGAATTATTAAAATAAGGGATATTTATTAGGAAGAGATTTATTCTTTAATTTAAAAATCCCTAAACTAATTATATCATTAATACTCAATTCTTAATTAAAATGATAACTCAAATGTAAAACATTAAAAGACTTAATTGAATTATTAAACTCTTTTAAAATTTCAATTAAAATTAAAAATAAAGTAAATTAAAATTAAATTAAAATTAAATTAAATTAAACTAAATTAAAATTAAACTAAATTAAAATTAAATTAAAATTAAATTAAATTAAATTAAAATTAAATTAAATTAAATAATTAAATTAAATTAAAATTAAATAAAATTAGATTAAATTAAATAATTAAACAAATTAAATTAAATCAAATTAAATTAAATAAAATAAAATTAAATTAAATTAAAATTAAATAATTAAATTAAATTAAATAATGAAATTAAATTAAATCAAATTAAATTAAATTAAATTAAATTAAATTAAATTAAAATTAAATAATTAAATTAAATTAAATAATTAAATTAAATCAAATCAAATTAAATTAAAATTAAATCAAATCAAATTAATTAAACATCAAATCAAATTAAATTAAACTATATTAAGTTAAATTAAAGCTCAATTAAATTAAGTTGAATTAAATATAACATCACTTAAGACATAAAGAATTCAAAATAAATCTAAAATAACTTGAACGCTATTCCAAATTTAGACCTTTTAACTTAAATCAAATCATTCTAATACTAATTTACCCTTGAAAGCTTTGATTATTATAACTCCTAAATGAAACATTAAATGAAGTGCTACTTCACTCATAGGATATTCAAATGTCTTAATTCACCGGCAAGTTAATAAAACTTGAAAACCTCTGACGATTGATTCATTTATATAATTAAATTCATTCGGACTTAAAACAATCCTAGAAATATTGAAAAGATGTTTAAGATTCTTCTTAAGCACTTCCTCAATATGATAGGATATTTATAAGAACAATTGAATTTAATTGTTCTTTGATGAAGAAAATCGTTTTCAAACAAAAACACAAAGAACCTAGACGTCATAGAGATGACTAGCTATAGGATTAGGAATTTGGTAGAAAACCATAACCTTTCCCTTAGCTTTACCTAGGAACTTGCTTAAATATTCTAATCGTGTTTTAAGTGCAACTTGGGACGACGGGAAGACCCTCCAGTACGCTTTTATTTTATTGCAATTCACTCTCTCGCAATTTACTTTCTCGCAATTTACCTTCTCGCAACTTACTTTATCGCAAATGCATTTATTTTTTCTTGCATGATAAGACAACTCGTTGCATGAAAACCCACACCTTTAGGATAGTCCCTAAAACCGAAACCAAAACTAAGTTAAAAGTCATTGCAAGATAAAATTCACCGCCACAACATTTCAAAATATAAAACAACTCAAAATTTAATCACAAACAGTAACACAAAACTACAATCGCAACTAAATTAAAACGTCCCGTCGGATGATCGGAATACTTCTGGATGATGTAACCTACGTGTTGCTAACGGGATTTCCCATGGTCTAAATGAAAGTGTGGAACTCATTCAATCGAGTTTAGCAAATTCATCCGGACTAAGTGAATCCGATAAAAATAATGATGCCGAAGGATGGAACCGTGGATCTTAACCGTGTCGTTATAATCAACTTTAAGATTTGTTTTAATCAAAATACAAGAACACTTGGAAAATTAAGACTTCTCTAAACCAAAACACTTTTCTCATCCCCCGATTTATGATTTCTAAAACTAAACCTCTCGCAACAATAAGGAACTTGGAGCATGGTGGGCAGCACGGCCATCGTCATCAGCAAAACTTGAACCTACTTCAGCAAAACCTTCTTAGAATTAAACAACAAAGCCATAGGACTTCGAGGTAGCTTGCCTAGTGCAACAAAAATCCTCAACTCTTCGTTAGGCATTTGCATTGCAAATTAAGCCCTAACCTGGTCTTAGGATTCCGAGGTAGTCGTCCGATACGACAATAAACCCTCACATCTTCCAGGCTATTTGCTTCGATTTCATCATACAAATATAAGCCCTAATTAATTAAAATTGGCAAGATCGAAATACTAAATAAACATTAGGACTTTCCTAAACTCGAGCCAAACGATAGGATAGTCGGGAAATTACCGAAGTTCACTTCGAATCGTTGATTTCTCCTACCTTTCTTCCTTTCGGATTCACAAAACAAAATGTTCCAAGTTCGATCCATTCCCTATCGAAATTCCAAAATTCAATCTTTGAAAACTTTAAACTTTGAAATTCTCGAGAGCGAATTATTGGTTATTATCGAGAGTTTTCTTAGGTGATTCCCGTCACTTAAGATGTAATTAACTATAGGGCTTGCCCTTATAAGGAATTTTAAAGAACCTGTGTAATATAAACCCCGTTTAATACTTTCATATTAAGCGTGGAATTTGTCGGCTTATAAAATTGGTTCTGCAGTACCAAACGGATGTCACAAAACTCCTGAGTTTATTCGATCGAGCTCCACCGTCAAGCGTTGTGTCTATCTTTAGGGATAGATACACGGTTTATGGTGCGGTGCTCGTTTATATAAACTATTTGGGATGTGAGATTGGTTCAATCTCAAATTTAAAATTATTTTCAAAATCAAATACTACTTTCTAAATTATATATATATTTAAATTTAAAATTTAAATTTGCCGACAACTTCTGTTAGGCGACCCCCCTTTTAAAATACAACACAACCTAAAAATAGTGCCGACAACTTCTGGCGACTCCGCTGGGGAAAATTCCTCTCTCCATTATAATCAAATAATTCTGCTTTCAAAAATCGGTAGTGTATCCATGTCCTTAATGGGTCAAACTACCCTTCTTTCCGTTGGGATGCTATGTTCATTTCTACCTCGAACAAGTATAGCCAACATTCTCTCGGATTTAGGAACCACCGTTTAGACACACCTAAGCGCAGAGGTTCCGAGATCCTTTTACCTCATTTCCGAGGTGGGGTGGACCCCCGATAGGTGTTAGTTTAGGAGTGATCCTTCGAGCTCGGGAAGTCTTGCTTAAGACTTTCTTTCCTTTCGAATCGGATTCCTTACCTTCTCTACACCTTTGAACATTCCGTTCTAAATAAACAAACCCTCTAATAAGTGATTCTTTTAACAAATAATTCCTTCTTATAAATACGTGAACAAAAATGAGTTCGTACTCTTTTTAATTCCTTTCTTTTCGTCCTAAAGAAAAGAAGCATAACTCGGGACCGACACCCGAATCTACCCCGCAGAAATGGGAGCCCCAAAGCCGATTTTCTCCTTCACCAACGGACCGGACTTCGCCGTCTATAAGGATGAGCCGCCCGACAATGGGGTCATCCGATTTGGACAGGGATTTGAAAACACGAACGTCAAGGTCACCGACGTCTCCCTCTTGCACCGACGAACAAGGTATCCGAAGCCGAGGAGCCACTCGCTCGAGTTCAACCTCAGGTCGACCCAAGAGTTTCCTCCCCGCAAAGGGTCCCGACTCGGAGGAGTACCGTCGTCCGCAGGAGGACCGTTCTTACTACCCCCACCGGTCTAGTTGTTTCCGCACCTACCCCGACTTCGCCAAATCAAAGGGGAAAGAAATCCGCAACTATGGTAAACTCCGTTACCGTGGAGGGTACGGATCTTCCCGTAAGACCTTCGTCTTCGAAATCGGGTCCAGTTCAAAGATTCCGTCGCCGACAAAGACCCAAAGAAGAAATAGAAATAGAAGGATCACCGGAGAAGCCGTAGCCGCCGAGATCGCTTTCCCGGAGGAAATTCCGCAGTTGCCGAATATACACCGTTACTGCGAATATACACCACTGCCTGACTACATACCACTTTTGGGAGGAAGCAGGTTCCATCCCCTCTCCGCCGCAGAGGATGAGGAGAATGTTCGCAAGATTGCTGCCACATTACCACAGCCCGCATACTACAACGATAGCCGCAAGAAAAGAACTAGAACTACGCCGTTTGCTCGACTGCAAACTTTGGTAGAAAAGCTAGCAAGGAAGGAAAACTGCCCCGTATCGGAGATTCTACGAAGGATAGGGCGGGTGCCGGTCAAATCCCGTCTTGGGCCTCGAATAGAGCCCGCCATCATGATAGAAAAGCCAAGCAAGAGAATGAAGACTAGCCCGCCTGTCGTAGTCTCAGGATTACAGATTAGGGAGGATACCACCTTCCAACGATTTGGCCGACGACGACCATCCGGTCCTAGACCTTCGCCGCTGGAAGGATGGTGTGGCGTCCCACTACGGGCAAGCTGAGATCGAAACAACAGCTCGAGAGAGAAAGTCTCGCCGGGAGGCTGGAATCTGAAGAAAGTGCTACTGCGATAAAGGGGACTCGTGAAAGGGGGACCCGGCAACCATCGCATGACAACCGCAAAGATACACAGAAAGCTCCGCTAGAAGATGCCATGGAAAAGTTGAGAACCGACATCCGACGGTTGGCAAAAGAAAGAGAAGAAAAGTTTGGAGATGAGATCGACTCATCGGAATTCATGGACAACGAATATGCAGTAAATCAACATGGTCGAGACACGAGCTTCATCGCCTTCTCAAGGTGCTCCCGCAACATGCAGAAGAGAGGAGCCGAACCGATGAAGAGACGACTTCAGGAAAAGGACGACACGATCGCTCAAATGGCGAAAAGGATGGAAGAGATGGCCGTAGCTCCGGCCACTCTCCGCAGTCGAAGTACAACCACATAGAGAGACACCCCCGTAAGTCATTCACATCGTAGACGGAGGAAAGGAGATTACATCCGTCAATGGGGATGACTCAGCTAAAAAGGACACAACACAAAGTATGATCCCCGAAAAGGATATCAAGAACTTGGCAGAACAGCAAGTGCGAGAAGCCTTAGCACAATCGAAGAGCGGGACATCCATTCGGACGGTAGACCTTACCCGGAAGAATTCGATGCCGTCCAATACCCGAAAGGCTTCGTACCACCTCTCGTTTAAGACCTTCGACGGAACCGGGAACCCCCGACAAGATGTCGCACACTTTCGTGCTAGTTGTTGCAATGCCGGCGGGAGCGATGCGTTACTCTTCCGACGCTCGTCGCCAGCCTGTCGAGAATCGCCTTCGACCGGTATGCGAATCACCCAACGGTTCGGTGAAGACATTCTCGCAGCTAGAGAGCCTCTTCATCAAGCGATTTGTCGGAGCTCGCACCACATCACTATAGGTGATTTAGTGGCAGAGAAACAAAGGCCGAATGAAACTCTAGTGGATTACATACTTCGATGGAGAAATTTAAGTATGAAGTGTGAACCACAACCGCAAGAACAACATGCGATCGGCATCTTGCTTAAAAGCATTCACGGTCCGATAGCACTTCTCCTCAAGGAATTCACTATTAAGACTTTCGAGAAGTTGTTAAGCAAGGCCGGAAGCTTGCAAGAAGAGGCGAAGCAATTAAGTTTTGCCGACAAGACGGACGCGAAGCCGGTGAAGACTTTCGAAAAGAAATCCGGGTCATCTGCAGCAGCTGACAAAGGCAAACAACCGATGCAAATACCACCGAACGGCCGCGGCAACCACAACAAGATTACCAAGAACCCCGATCCAGCTATCGATCGTCTCCGCAAGTATGAACAACCGTCTCGTCCGCAACGTACATCGAGGGAGCTTCGAGCGAGAGAATATCCGTTCAAAAATGAAGCGACATCAAGATGTTCCGTAGCTTAATGAAAACTCCGATTTCCACCGCCGAGCCCAAAAGACCGCAGGAAGTCAACAAGAAAGGTGATCCCAACTTTTGCCCCTACCATCTGGATGCTTGGGCACAAGATAGAAGATTGTATTACCTTTAAAAGTTGGGTCAACGACAACCTTCGGAAAGGAAATATAACAATCTCGAAGGAGTACATGAAGGAACCCCAGAAAGGAGGTTCCGTCAATGTTATCTCAACCGATCCCGTCATCCCGATAGATCCCTATGCAACTGACGATGGATGGACTACCGCCTTGACGAGATCTTCGAAGAAGATTTTAGACAACATCCGAACCGCTTCGGTGCGAGCTACAATTCGGAGTTCGAGACCCGTTAAGCCGTACTATCACTTGCGATGGAAGAACCACCTCGACAGGAGACAATCGAAGAGAAGAAGAAAATCGACGAAGAAGAGGGGACCGAGATTCCTAAGGCTGGACTAGGGGCCGCTTATCCTAGGATAGTTGTTTCCGATTCTGGGAGAAATCCCTCGGACCTCCGATTTTGTATGATTATCTACTCACTTCGGTGGGATCATATAATGATAAGGGTGATGGCGTTGGCTACGTTTTGACCGTTTCTAACGATTACGTAACTAGCGACAATCCGGCGTCGATTTCGATACCAACAACAATTCTCAAATAATACAAGATCTCGACGATGAAAATGACGAAGAAGACATCCATCAAGGAGGCTACGAGAGTTCGACAAGCAACGGCTCTATCTGTGAGTTTCGAGGAGCTCCAGTTACGATAGAGTTAGAGCCTTCAGATTTTGAAGATAATCCAGAAGAGCCACCATTCCGATTCGAGAGGAAACACCAACAAACTCAACACTAGATTCGAAGAAATTACAGAAGTCAACTTGAGAAGTGGAAGAGTTCTACCTCCGAGAATGGGTCCAAAAGACAAAGGAAAGCAGGTGGTTGTTCAAGAAGAACCAACCCCAGCGGAAGAGATATCCGTTCGAGAAGAAGCCGAGACGCATGGAAACAAAGTGGACTACAACGTGCTAGCCCATCTTAGGAAACTACCGGCCAAACTGAGCATCTACGATGCTCTCATCTTATCAAAGGAGATGAGAGAAGCTCCGATCAAGGCCTTACTCGATCCGGAAATTTGCTTAGCTCAAATGGCCAAAGATTCCTTAGATGAGGTTTGCTCGTTAAAGGAACAGCCGAGGTGTTACCTTCACTGACAATGACCTACTACTGGGACAGCAGATCACAACCGACCGTTGTACATTTCAGCTTACAATCGGGAAGTTTAAGCTCTCCGCAGTATTGGTGGATCCAGGAGCATCAATCAATATAATGAGTCTTCGAACACTAAAGCATACTTGGAAATTGATGCTCGTGAGCTCGAGGCCGACAAAATGTTATTAAGAGGATTCAACCAGAAAGGAGAAAGAGCCCTCGGGTCAATAACGCTACTGATGAAGACCGGATAGGAGTTCTTGGAGCATGGCTCACTACCTAAAAATAGTGCCGACAACTTCGATTCTCACTCCGAGGCTGGTACCTAAATTCCAGTTTTCCTTGCAATCCCGAGGTTGGAACCTAGGTTTCAATTCTCATTTCAAATCCAAATTTCCTCAAATTGATTTTAAATCAAACTTCAATCTAAATTGAAACTCCAAACTAAAATTTAAACTCACACATCAAAACATAAATTGAAACAAAATAAAATCTAAATCGAAATTCCCCGCATCATGTGATTTCGGGATTCACCTCCTTTTCCTTTCCCTACCGAGAGTTCAAGAATCTCCGGCACTGCAAACATACCCGATACTCCCCAAATGGAAATTCTTTTGCTCCGTCCCAAGTTTGTCACTTGGACATCCGTGTTGGTTTTGTTGATCGCTTCGGTCAACACCAATACGCGCGGTGTGCTCCGTCAGCTCACCACACCTATCGGGGTCCATTTGTTGACCTCATTTTTGATGAGGCCTTCCCTTCTTCTTTTAGTGCTTAGGATCTAGCCTTAGGCTTTTCTTCGACTATCTTAGAGGACTAGAATCGGGACCCACCTTTTAGAAATTTAAACCACTTCTAAACTCCCCGCAAACTCCACAAACTTGACTATAGACCCCTAATCACCTAGAGGGTTAAAATCAAATGTGGAAGTTTAAAGGATGAGTTCCTATGAGATTCTTTCGGCCTTGGGATCGCCCGGGTGGCCCGAGTCCAGTGAAGGGCCGACTTACACTACACTTACACACTACATTTCCACACACTTCCTAAAACCACACCCATACCTAACTTAACCTCCCGACTCATGTAGGTGATTCACATGGATGGTCCTTAACCCCTAAGCCCTCGCGCAAGGGTTAGGAACAACATAGTGAATGCCTCAAATGAGTCCTTTCATGGCTCATATGGGCTTGAAATGGCTTCATGGCTCAACCAAAATGATTTCTTTCCACCTAGATTCACCCAATCTTCAATTTCCCAAATTTTCAATTTTTGACCCCCGGACCCTACACCTACTAAACCTACCCAAAACCTCGAAATTACCCAAATTTTTGCAAAATTTCCAAATTACCCAAAATTTTCCAAAATCAATCCCAAACATCTCCACATCACTCAAATTGATCATCCATACCCAAAAATACCAAAGATTCCAAAAATACCTCCCAATACCCTCCAAATACCCAAAATACCCTTCTTGGCCTAAAAATCCAAAAATTCAGAAAATTCCCAGAAAATTCCAGAAAATCCTAAATATTCCCAATTTCATTTTGTCCAACTACACCATGGGCCAATTTTGTCAATTTACCCTACTTTTGTCAAAACCCCCAAATTGACCCATTTTAACCCAAAGTGAACCCAATGTTAAACCAAACCTATCCAATTGACCCAAATTCTGGTCCAATTCAATTCTAAACTTCAATTCAACATCCCCAATACCAATCTAGACCAAATACAAGTCCAATTTGGTTGACATTTGGATCCAATTCCACTTTTGGCCTTAAAGCCCAATTTGGACCCATGACCCAAACCTAACTCAAACTCACCCAATTCAACTCCAATTAACCCCAAACCTTTTCTAAATCCTCCTTAACATCCCCAAAAACAAAACCCTAGCATGATTTGCCCAAAATTTAGACCCAAGTCCCACTCAAACTCAACCCAAGGTTAAAAGGCCCATTTTTGACCTAAACCCAAACCTAACCCAAATTCAACCCAATTCAAGCCCAAACTACCCCAAATTTGCTTCAAGTCACTCATGACACATCCATGAGCTAAACCCAACAATTATTTGGCCCAACCTCTTTACAAAATTCCCATCCATAAATTCATTTTTAAACTTAAAGGCCCATTCCTTAAACCATTTTAAAAGCCCACTTCCACCAAATCCAAAACCCCAAAAAATTCTTCCAAAGCCCATATGACATTTCCCCTCATCATACTTTCAATTAAAATCATCCCTAAGTCCTAAACCAATGATCAAATATTTCTAAATGAAGCTTCATCCAAATTTCCACCAAATTATCCAAAATCCTTAAAATCCTTTTTTATGAAATCGACCAAACTTTTGCCAAGCCAAAGGTGAGCCATGAAGCCATGCATGAGCCACATGTGAGCCATGAGAGCTTTGGACACTCCACCATGCCATATTGGGTAAGAAGAGGGGGGGCTTTCCTTAATCCCTAAAGCTCATTAGCCTTAATCAGGTTTCACCTAAACTTAAATTTAATCCGAATATATTTGGATGGAGACTTCTCCATGCCAAACCAGCTGATCCCTTTGATCCCCCACAACATCCAAAGCCACCTTGAAGGGTGCACCAAGCCCAAATGGGTGGATTGACCCATTTAGACTCAAAACTAGCCATGCCCTATTCTACTTTGGATGAAAGCCTTTACACATGTCCATGGCCAATTGATTGCACAAACCTCCAGCCCTGACCCACCTGACCTTGAGGGTGACCCATGCCGGCCGGCCGGCCACCGAGCCGCCGGAAAACACCATGGCCGAGAGCTCACATGTGAGCCAACATTGAAATTCTCACTCGCCGAGCCGCCCTCGCCTAGTGGTCACCATGGTCGTTCTTCTCCTCACCGGAGCAAGCTCGATCCCAAGCCCTAACTCCCATCGGGAGGCCCCCAACCAGCCTCTATTTAAACTCCACCCCTCTAGGCCATGAAAAAGAGAGAAGCACAAACCTCGCCAAAACTCGCCAAAATTGTTCCGCACCCTTCTCCATCCTTAGAGCACTTGATCCCAAAGTGAAATCCCTCTCGCCATTTCTCCTCCGTAAGCTCAATTTCGCAGCTGAAATTCCACCCAAAACCAGACACTTCTCCACAGTGAGCCAATTCCCAAATCGATTGGCTCTACGCCTTCACCGTACCAAGAGAAGGTGTCCACCATCAAAAGCCCCATCTCCAGAGCCACCCGGCTGCTCCGGCCTCCAAGCTTTGTGATCGGGCTTGGTCGAAATCATATCCGTACAATTCCCTGCACCAGGAGACTTCATCCGGAGCTTCGTCGGGACCCAATCGAAGGTGCAACGACTCTCGATCGAAGCCACACTTCTCCGAGCCGAGGTATGAGCTAACTCTCCATCCCGAGCTTCGGAGATTCTCCATTTCAAATGCCTTAGTTTCAATGCATGTTAGCCGTATAGATGTGTTCGTCTCTTCAAGACGAATCCATAGAGCATAAGAACATGAAAATCCATCGAGTATCGAGTGAGATATTAGTGGATTTAGTGTGGACGGCTATCGGGCGAGGACACTCGGGGACGATGAACGGATGTCGTCCATTCAATACACGAGCGCACGGACGGCCAGGATCGCGTCGGACCAGGAGACGGTACGAGAACCGCGGGCCCGGGCCGCCGACTCGGTGGCGGCGTCGAACGGGAGCGCGCCGCGCGGTCTTTCGGAGTCGCCGAGGATGCGCCGGCGCCACATGGATAAATAGAAAATTAGGGTATTTTCTCGATTTATTTAATTCCCTAAACTTCAAAAATTCATATCTCTCGTGTAGAAAAATCAGAAAAATAAAATAAAAATACCCTCTTGCTCGGTGAAGAGAGGAGAATAATGTGGAAAAGAAATCACTTAATTTCATCAAATATTTTATTTTTTTTAATTTATTTACTCTCTCGCATTGTTTTAATTCTCCATGCATGCATACAATTCACCATGGCATGAGACCATACGGCTTTTGAAGCCTCCGAATTTGGGAACATTCCCCGAATTTTCCAAAGTCGAGGCCATCCCTATGAAGAGTTCTTGATTTTTCAAATTCAGTGTCACTCGTTTTGAGTATTTTAATTCCAGTAAATAGCATGTTGTGAAATAAATTCTAGGAAAATTTGGTGATGTTCCTTATGACCAGAGAACCTTAGAAAAATAGATTTTGGCTTAGTTCATTCAAAATGTACTCTAATCGGCTTAAACACCCAAAATAGGTCTTTAATTAATTAGAGTTAACCAGGCATCAAATTGACTTGAAATCAATTCTCCACTGACCTTTAGGATCAGAGGAATCCACCATAAAAGTTTGAGGTCAATTGGACTCGGTTAGCCCCACTAATCGGGTCGATTAAGCCACTTAGCCATTTTAAACTTTAAAAATTCATAACTTTTAAAATACCTTTCAAAAATTCACCAAATTGGTTTTAGAGCCTCTCTGATATTAGGGGAATCTAAGAAAATTAAAATTTCAATTTTCTGAAAAAGTTGATTTTAATAATATTTTAATATTTTTAATAATTAAAAAATAATAAAAATCACAAAAATAATAAAATTCACCAAAATGTCACATTTTGAATTTTAATCACTTAGGAACAAATCCCACATTTTTCTTAGGTCTATTTAGTGAGATATTGAATTTTAAAGTTTTAAGGTAATTTTAAAATTAAAAAATGTATTTTCTAGCATTTTCATTAAAATAATTATAATAAACCATAGAAAAATCAGAAAATTGCAAAATTTGCTTCTCTGGTTTCCTTGATATCAGAGAGATTTTTGAAAAATATAAAATCCATTTTTCAACATTTATTTTATTTTTAAATTAATTAACACTCCAAAACTCAAAATAATTATAATAAAAATAATGTAATTCAAAAAATCACCAAAATTGGTCCAAGTGCTTCTCTGGTCATTAGAAATGTACCCTAATTTTCTTAAGGACAGAAACTTTCCTTTGGTCATGTTATCAAATTTTCCTTGAAAATCTCTATTTTCCACCAAAAATAATTATATAAATAAATTAAATACGGAAAAATCACATTTTCTCCTCTCATGTCTTTATTGACATATGAGTGAAGTCACATAAAAATTTCAAGTTCATTTGGGTTCAATTTAGTGAGTTATAAAATTATTAAGCTTAACGGGTAAAATGGTAATTAAACTTTTAACCCTTAATTAAAACTTTAGGTTTAATAAAAAATCAACAAGTAAAATATTTGATCTTAATCTGGTTTGGATGATTGAAATTTAAATAATTAAAGGGTAGAAACCCATTAAATAATTTTAAAATGATTAAACTTTAATTAAATAATAGATTAAATTTGGAGGAATAATAAATCGGAATTATTAAAATAAGGGATATTTATTAGGAAGAGATTTATTCTTTAATTTAAAAATCCCTAAACTAATTATATCATTAATACTCAATTCTTAATTAAAATGATAACTCAAATGTAAAACATTAAAAGACTTAATTGAATTATTAAACTCTTTTAAAATTTCAATTAAAATTAAAAATAAAGTAAATTAAAATTAAATTAAAATTAAATTAAATTAAACTAAATTAAAATTAAACTAAATTAAAATTAAATTAAAATTAAATTAAATTAAATTAAAATTAAATTAAATTAAATAATTAAATTAAATTAAAATTAAATTAAATTAGATTAAATTAAATAATTAAACAAATTAAATTAAATCAAATTAAATAAAATAAAATAAAATAAAATTAAATTAAAATTAAATAATTAAATTAAATAAAATAATTAAATTAAATCAAATCAAATTAAATTAAAATTAAATCAAATCAAATTAATTAAACATTAAATCAAATTAAATTAAACTATATTAAGTTAAATTAAAGCTCAATTAAATTAAGTTGAATTAAATATAACATCACTTAAGACATAAAGAATTCAAAATAAATCTAAAATAACTTGAACGCTATTCCAAATTTAGACCCTTTAACTTAAATCAAATCATTTGAATACTAATTTACCCTTGAAAGCTTTGATTATTATAACTCCTAAATGAAGCATTAAATGAAGTGCTACTTCACTCATAGGATATTCAAATGTCTTAATTCACTGGGCAAGTTAATAAAACTTGAAAACCTCGGACGATTGATTCATTTATATAATTAAATTCATTTGGACTTAAAACAATCCTAGAAATATTGAAAAGATGTTTAAGATTCTTCTTAAGCACTTCCTCAATATGATAGGATATTTATAAGAACAATTGAATTTAATTGTTCTTTGATGAAGAAAATCGTTTTCAAACAAAAACACAAAGAACCTAGACGTCATAGGAGATGACTAGCTATAAGATTAGGAATTTGGTAGAAAACCATAACCTTTCCCTTAGCTTTACCTAGGAACTTACTTAAATATTCTAATTGTGTTTTAAGTGCAGCTTGGGATGACGGGAAGACCCTCCAGGTACGCTTTTATTTTATTGCAATTCACTCTCTTGCAATTTACTTTCTCGCAATTTACCTTCGTCAACTTACTTTATTGCAAATGCATTTATTTTTTCTTGCATGATAAGACAATCAGTTGCATGAAAACCCACACCTTTAGGATAGTTCCTAAAACTGAAACCAAAACTAAGTTAAAAGTCATTGCAAGATAAAATTCACCGCCACAACATTTCAAAATATAAAACAACTCAAAATTTAATCACAAACGGAACACAAAACTACAATTGCAACTAAATTAAAACGTCCTATTGGATGATCGGGAATACTCTCGGATGATGTAACCTACGTGTTGCTAACGGGATTTCCCACGGTCTAAATGAAAGTGTGGAACTCATTCAGCTGAGTTTAGCAAATTCATCCGGACTAAGTGAATCCGATAAAAATAATGATGCCGGAAGGATGGAACCGTGGGATCTTAACCGGTGTCGTTATAATCAACTTTAAGATTTGTTTTAATCAAAATACAAGAACACTTGGAAAATTAAGACTTCTCTAAACCAAAACACTTTTCTCATCCCCCGATTTATGATTTCTAAAACTAAACCTCTCGCAACAACAAGGAGCTTGGAGCATGGTGGGCAACGACGGCCATCGTCATCAACAAAACTTGAACCTACTTCAAGCAAAACCTTCTTAGAATTAAACAACAAAGCCATAGGACTTCGAGGTAGCTTCGCCTAGTGCAACATAAATCCTCAACTCTTCGTTAGGCATTTGCATTGCAAATTAAGCCCTAACCGGTCTTAGGATTCCGAGGTAGTCGTCCGATACGACAATAAACCCTCACATCTTCCGTGCTATTTGTTTGATTTCATCATACAAATATAAGCCCTAATTAATTAAAATTGGCGAAGATTGAAATACTAAATAAACATTAGGACTTTCCTAAACTCGAGCCAAATGATAGGATAGTCGGAAATTACCGAAGTTCACTTCGAATCGTTGATTTCTCCTACCTTTCTTCCTTTGGATTCACAAAACAAAATGTTCCAAGTTTGATCCATTCCCTATTGAAATTCCAAAATTCAATCTTTGAAAACTTTAAACTTTGAAATTCTTGAGAGCAGAATTATTGGTTATTATCGAGAGTTTTCTTAGGTGATTCCCGTCACTTAAGATGTAATTAACTATAGGGGCTTGCCCTTATAGGGAATTTTAAAGAACCTGGTAATATAAACCCCGTTTAATACTTTCATATTAAGCAGGGAATTTGTTCGGCTTATAAAATTGGTTCGCAGACCAAACGGATGTCACAAAACTCCTAGTTTATTTGATCGAGCTCCACCGTCGACAGGTGTGTCTATCTTTAGGGATAGATACACGGTTTATGGTGCGGTGCTCGTTTATATAAACTATTTGGGATGTGAGATTGGTTCAATCTCAGACTTAAAATTATTTTCAAAATCAAATGCTACTTTCTAAATTATATATATATATATATTTAAATCAAATTTAAAATCTAAATTCGCCGATAATTTCTGTTACGCGACCCCTTTTTCAAAAATACAACACAACCTAAAAATAGTGCCGACAACTTCTGGCGACTCCGCTGGGGAGTATCGGGTATGTTTCTGGAACCGGAGATTCTTGAACTCTCGCTGGGGAAAGGAAAAGGAGGTGAATCCCAAATCACATGATCTGGGGGAATTTCGATTTAGATTTTATTTTGTTTCAATTTATGTTTTGATGTGTGAGTTTAAATTTTAGTTTGGAGTTTCAATTTAGATTGAAGTTTGTCAAAATTAATTTGAAGGATTTGATTTGAAATGAAAATTGGAATTCTGAGGTTTTAGATGTAACATCTCCAACCTCGAAAGAAAATTGAATTGATTAGATTGAATCGTTGCAATGAGAAGAGATCTCGCAGCAAAGTGGTGTTGGATATAAAATCCTTAACCTCAAGAGTTTGATTTCGATGTATTTCATCGTGATAGGGAAATGATCCTAAAGCAATGCAGTCTCGGATGTAAAATCCTTAACCCCGGGAATTTGATTTGATGTATTTCAATGCAATAGGAAAGAATCCTAAAGCAAGTGCGGTCTTGGATGTAAAATCCTCGACCCAAAAGTTTGAATTTGATGTATTTCAAAGGCAATAGGAAAAGAATCCTAAAGCAAGTGCAGTCTTGGATGTAAAATCCTCGACCCAAAAGGTCGAATTTGATGTATTTCAAGTGCAATAGAGAAAAGAATCCTAAAGCAAGGCAGTTTGGATGTAAAATCCTCGACCCAAAAGTTTGGATTTGATGTATTTCAAAGGCAATAGGAAAGAATCCTAGCAAGGCAGTCTTGGATGTAAAATCCTCGACCCAAAAGTTTGAATTTGATGTATTTCAAAGGCAATAGGGAAAGAATCCTAAAGCAATGGCAGCCTTGGATGTAAAATCCCCGACCCAAAAATTTGAATTTGATGTATTTCAATGCAATAGAAAAGAATCCTAAGCAAGTGCAGTCTTGGATGTAAAATCCTCGACCCAAAAGTTTGAATTTGATGTATTTCAAAGGCAATAGAAAAGAATCCTAAAGCAAAGGCAGTCTTGGATGTAAAATCCTCGACACAAAAGTTTGAATTTTGATGTACTTCAAAGTGCAATAGGAAAGAATCCTAAAGCAAGTGCAGCTTGGATGTAAAATCCTCGACCCAAAAGTTCGAATTTGATGTATTTCAAAGGCAATAGGGAAAGAATCCTAAAGCAAGGCAGCTTGGATGTAAAATCCTCGACCCAAAAGTTTGAATTTGATGTATTTCAAAGGCAACAGGAAAGAATCCTAAAGCAATGGCAGTCTCGGATGTAAAATCCTCGACCCAAAATTTGAATTTGATGTATTTCAAAGGCAATAGAAAAGAATCCTAAAGCAAGGTAGCTTGGATGTAAAATCCTCGACCCAAAAGTTTGAATTTGATGTATTTCAGTGCAATAGAAAAGAATCCTAAAGTACAGTGCTTGGATGTAAAATCCTCGACCCAAAAGGTCGAATTTGATGTATTTGATGTGTGAGTTTAAATTCGAGTTTAAATCCCCAATGAGTCGCCGTAAGTTGTCGGCACTATTTTTAGGTTGTGTTGTATTTTAAAGGGGGTCGCCTAACGTAAGTTGTCGGCGAATTTAAATTTTAAATTTAAATATATATATAATTTAGAAAGTAGTATTTGATTTTGAAAATAATTTTAAATTTGAGATCGAACCAATCTCACATCCCAAATAGTTTATATAAACCAAGCACCGCACCATAAACCGTGTATCTATCCCTAAAGATAGACACACCGCTCGACGGTGGAGCTCGATCAAATAAACTAGAAGTTTTGTGACATCCGTTTGGTCTGCGAACCAATTTTATAAGCCGACAAATTCCCCTGCTTAATATGAAAGTATTAAACAGGGTTTATATTACCTTGGTTCTTTAAAATTCCCTATAAGGGCAAGCCCCTATAGTTAATTACATCTTAAGTGACGGGAATCACCTAAGAAAACTCTCGATAATAACCAATAATTCTGCTCTCAAGAATTTCAAAGTTTAAAGTTTTCAAAGATTGAATTTTGGAATTTCAATAGAGAATGGATCAAACTTGGAACATTTTGTTTTGTGAATCCAAAAGAAGAAAGGTAGGAGAAATCACTGATTCGAAGTGAACTTCGGTAATTTCCCGACTATCCTATTGTTTGGCTCGAGTTTAGGAAAGTCCTAATGTTTATTTAGTATTTCAATCTTGCCAATTTTAATTAATTAGGGCTTATATTTGTATGATGAAATCAAACAAATAGCCTGGAAGATGTGAAGGTTTATTGTCGTATCGGACGACTACCTCGGAATCCTAAGACCGGTTAGGGCTTAATTTGCAATGCAAATGCCTAACGAAGAGTTGAGGATTTATGTTGCACTAGGCAAGCTACCTCGAAGTCCTATGGCTTTGTTGTTTAATTCTAAGAAGGTTTTGCTGAAGTAGGTTCAAGTTTTGTTGATGACGATGGCCGTGCTGCCCACCATGCTCCAAGCTCCTTGTTGTTGCAGAGGTTTAGTTTTAGAAATCATAAATCAAGGGATGAGAAAAGTGTTTTGGTTTAGAGAAGTCTTAATTTTCCAAGTGTTCTTGTATTTTGATTAAAACAAATCTTAAAGTTGATTATAACGACACCGGTTAAGATCCCACGGTTCCATCCTTCCGGCATCATTATTTTTATCGGATTCACTTAGTCCGGATGAATTTGCTAAACTCAACCGAATGAGTTCCACACTTTCATTTAGACCGTGGGAAATCCCGTTAGCAACACGTAGGTTACATCATCCGAGGTATTCCCGATCATCCAACAGACGTTTTAATTTAGTTGCAATTGTAGTTTTGTGTTCTCGTTTGTGATTAAATTTCGAGTTATTTTATATTTTGAAATGTTGTGGCGGTGAATTTTATCTCGCAATGACTTTTAACTTAGTTTTGGTTTCAGCTTTAGTGGACTATCCTAAAGGTGTGGGTTTTCATGCAACATGCTTGTCTTATCATGCAAGAAAAAATAAATGCATTTCCGTAATAAAGTAAGTTGCAAGAAGGTAAATTGCGAGAAAGTAAATTGCAAGAGAGTGAATTGCAATAAAATAAAAGCGTACCCGGAGGGTCTTCCCGTCGTCCCAAGCCGCACTTAAAACACAATTAGAATATTTAAGCAAGTTCCTAGGTAAAGCTAAGGGAAAGGTTATGGTTTTCTACCAAATTCCTAATCCTATAGCTAGTCATCTCCTATGACGTCTAGGTTCTTTGTGTTTTTGTTTGAAAACGATTTTCTTCATCAAAGAACAATTAAATTCAATTGTTCTTATAAATATCCTATCATATCGAGGAAGTGCTTAAGAAGAATCTTAAACATCTTTTCAATATTTCTAGGATTGTTTTAAGTCCAAATGAATTTAATTATATAAATGAATCAATCGTCCGAGGTTTTCAAGTTTTATTAACTTGCCCAGATGAATTAAGACATTTGAATATCCTATGAGTGAAGTAGCACTTCATTTAATGTTTCATTTAGGAGTTATAATAATCAAAGCTTTCAAGGGTAAATTAGTATTCAAATGATTTGATTTAAGTTAAAAGGTCTAAATTTGGAATAGCGTTCAAGTTATTTTAGATTTATTTTGAATTCTTTATGTCTTAAGTGATGTTATATTTAATTCAACTTAATTTAATTCGAGCTTTAATTTAACTTAATATAGTTTAATTTAATTTGATTTGATGTTTAATTAATTTGATTTGATTTAATTTTAATTTAATTTGATTTGATTTAATTTAATTATTTAATTTAATTTAATTATTTAATTTTAATTTAATTTAATTTAATTTTATTTAATTTAATTTGATTTAATTTAATTTGTTTAATTATTTAATTTAATCTAATTTAATTTAATTTTAATTTAATTTAATTATTTAATTTAATTTAATTTTAATTTAATTTAATTTAATTTTAATTTAATTTTAATTTAGTTTAATTTTAATTTAGTTTAATTTAATTTAATTTTAATTTAATTTTAATTTACTTTATTTTTAATTTTAATCGAAATTTTAAAAGAGTTTAATAATTCAATTAAGTCTTTTAATGTTTTACATTCGAGTTATCATTTTAATTAAGAATTGAGTATTAATGATATAATTAGTTTAGGGATTTTTAAATTAAAGAATAAATCTCTTCCTAATAAATATCCCTTATTTTAATAATTCCAATTTATTATTCCTCCAAATTTAATCTATTATTTAATTTAAGTTTAATCATTTTAAAATTATTTAATGGGTTTCTACCCTTTAATTATTTAAATTTCAATCATCCAAACCAGATTAAGATCAAATATTTTACTTGTTGATTTTTTATTAAACCTAAAGTTTTAATTAAGGGTTAAAAGTTTAATTACCATTTTACCCGTTAAGCTTAATAATTTCATAACTCACTAAATTGAACCCAAATGAACTTGAAATTTTTATGTGACTTCACTCATATGTCAATAAAGACATGAGAGGAGAAAATGTGATTTTTCTGTATTTAATTTATTTATATAATTATTTTTGGTGGAAAATAGAGATTTTCAAGGAAAATTTGATAACATGACCAAAGGAAAGTTTCTGTCCTTAAGAAAATTAGGGGAAATTCCTAATAACCAGAGAAGCACTTGGACCAATTTTGGTGATTTTTTGAATTATATTATTTTTATTATAATTATTTTGAGTTTTGGAGTGTTAATTAATTTAAAAATAAAATAAATGTTGAAAAATAAATTTTATATTTTTCAAAAATCTCTCTGATATCAAGGAAACCAGAGAAGCAAATTTTGCAATTTTCTGATTTTTCTATGATTTATTATAATTATTTTAGTGAAAATGCTAGAAAATACATTTTTTAATTTTAAAATTACCTTAAAACTTTAAAATTCAATATCTCACTAAATAGACCTAAGAAAAATGTGGGATTTGTTCCTAAGTGATTAAAATTCAAAATGTGACATTTTGGTGAATTTTATTATTTTTGTGATTTTTATTATTTTTTAATTATTAAAAATATTAAAATATTATTAAAAATCAACTTTTTCGTAAAATTGAAATTTTAATTTTCTTAGATTCCCCTAATATCAGAGAGGCTCCAAAACCAATTTGGTGAATTTTTGAAAGGTATTTTAAAAGTTATGAATTTTTAAAGTTTAAAATGGCTAAGTGGCTTAATCAACTCAATTAGTGGGGCTAACCAAGTCCAATTGACCTCAAACTTTTATGGTAGATTCCTCTAATCCTAAAGGTCAGTGGAGAATTAATTTCAAGTCAATTAGATGCATGGTTAACTCTAATTAATTAAAGACCTATTTTGGGTGTTTAAGCCAATTAGGGCTGTTTTGAATGAACTAAGCCAAAATCTATTTTTCCTAGGGTTCTCTGGTCATAAGGAACATCACCAAATTTTCCTAGAATTTATTTCACAACATGCTATTTACTGGAATTAAAATACTCAAAATAGTGACCTGAATTTGAAAAATCAAGAACTCTTCATAGGATGGCCTCGACTTTGGAAAATTCAGGAATGTTCCCAAATTCGCAGGCTTCAAAAGCCCTATGGTCTCATGCCATGGTGAATTGTATGCATGCATGGAGAATTAAAACAATGCAGAGAGTAAATAAATTATAAAAAATAAAATATTCGATGAAATTAAGTGATTTCTTTTCCACATTATTCTCCTCTCTTCACCGAGCAAGAGGGTATTTTTATTTTATTTTTTTCGATTTTTCTACACGTAGATATGAATTTTCGAAGTTTAGGGAATTAAATAAATCGTAAAATACCCTAATTTTCTATTTATCCACGCGGCGCCGCCGCATCCTCGCAGCCTCCGAAAGACCATGCGGCGCGCTCCCATTCGACGCCGCCACCCGAGTCGGCAGCCCGGGCCCCGCGGTTCTCGTACCGTCTCCTGGTCCGACGCGATCCTGGCCGTCCGTCCGCGCGTGTATTGAATGGACGACATCCGTTCATCGTCCCCAAGTGTCCTCACCCGATAGCCGTCCACACTAAATCCCTAATATCTCACTCGATACTCAATGGATTTTCATGTTCTTATGTTTCTATGGATTCGCTCTCAAGAGACGAACACATCTATACTGGCTAACATGCATCGAAACTAAGGCATTTGAAATGGAGAATCTCCGAAGCTCTGGATGGAGAGTTAGCTCATACCTCGGCTCGTAGAAGTGTGGCTTCAATCCGAGAGTTGTTGCACCTTCGATCGGGTCCCGCAAGCTCCGCATGAAGTCTCCCGGTCTCGGGAATCGTCTCGGATATGATTTCGACCAAGCCCGATCATAAAGCTTCGGAGGCCGGAGCAACCGGGTGGCTCCGGAGATGGGGCTTTTGATGGTGGACACCTTCTCTTGGTCCGGTGAAGGTGTAGAGCCAATCAATTTGGGAATTGGCTCACCGTGGAGAAGTGTCCCGGTTTTGGGTGGAATTTAAACTCCGAAATCGAGCTTACAGCAGGAGAAATGGCAGAGGGATTTCACTAGGGATCAAGTGCTCTAAGGATGGAGAAGGGTCTCGGAACAATTTTGCGCAGTTTTGGCAAGGTTTGTGCTTCTCTCTTTTCATGGCCGAGAGGGGTGGAGTTTAAATGGTAGCTGGTCGGGGCCTCCCTGTGGGGAGTTAGGGCTTGGGATCACCGCTCCGGTGAGGAGAAGAATGCACCATGGTGACCACTAGGCAAGGGGCACTCGGCTAGTGAGAATTTCAATGTTGGCTCACATGCGAGCTCTCGGCCATGGTGTTTTCCGGCTGCCCGGTGGTCGGCCGGCCGTGCATGGGTCACCCTCAAGGTCAGGTGGGTCGTGGCTGGAGGTTTGTGCAATCAATCGGCCATGGACATGTGTAAAGGCTTTGATCCAAAGTAGAATGGGGCATGGCTAGTTTTGAGTCTAAATGGGTCAATCCACCCATTTGGGCTTGGTGCACCCTTCAAGGTGGCTTTGGATGCCGTGGGGGATCAAAGGGATCAGCTGGTTTGGCATGGAGAAGTCTCCATCCAAATATATTTGGATTAAATTTAAGTTTAGTGTGAAACATGATTAAGGCTAATGAGCTTTAGGGATTAAGGAAAGCCCCCCTCTTCTTACCCAATATGGCATGGTGGAGTGTCCAAAGCTCTCATGGCTCACATGTGGCTCATGCATGGCTTCACGGCTCACCTTCGCTCGGCAAAAAGTTTGGTCAATTTCATAAAAAAGGATTTTAAGGATTTTGGATAATTTGGTGGAAATTTGGATGAAGCTTCATTTAGAAATATTTGATCATTGGTTTAGGACTTAGGGATGATTTTAATTGAAAGTATGATGAGGGGAAATGTCATATGGGCTTTGGAAGAATTTTTTGGGGTTTTGGATTCGGTGGAAGTGGGCTTTTAAAATGGTTTAAGGAATGGGCCTTTAAGTTTAAAAATGAATTTATGGATGGGAATTTTGTAAAGAGGTTGGGCCAAATATTTGTTGGGTTTAGCTCATGGTTGTGTCATGAGTGACTTGAAGCAAATTTGGGGTAGTTTGGGCTTCGAATTGGGTTGAATTCGGGTTAGGTCTGGGTTTAGGTCAAAAATGGGCCTTTTAACCTCGGGGTTGAGTTTCGAGTGGGACTTGGGTCTAAATTTTGGGCAAATCATGCTAGGGTTTTGTTTGTGGGGATGTTAAGGAGGATTTAGAAAAGGTTTGGGGTTAATTGGAGTTGAATTGGGTGAGTTTGAGTTAGGTTTCGGGTCTTGGGTACAAATCGGGCTTTAAGGCCAAAAGTGGAATTGGATCCAAATGTCAACCAAATTGGACTTGGATTTGGTCTAGATTGGTATTGGGGATGTTGAATTGAAGTTTAGAATTGAATTGGACCAGAATTTGGGTCAATTGGATAGGTTTGGTTTAACATCGGGTTCACTTCGGGTTAAATCGGTCAATTTGGGGGTTTCTGACAAAAGTAGGGTAAATTGACAAAATTGGCCCATGGTGTAGTTGGACAAAATGAAATTGGGAATATTTAGGATTTTCTGGAATTTTCTGGGAATTTTCTGAATTTTTGGATTTTTAGGCCAAGAAGGGTATTTTTGGTATTCGGAGGGTATTGGGAGGTATTTTTGGAATCTTTGGTATTTTTGGGTATGGATGATCAATTTGAGTGATGTGGAGATGTTTTGGATTGATTTTGTAAAATTTTGGGTAATTTGGAAATTTTGCAAAAATTGGGTAATTTCATGGTTTTGGGTAGGTTATAGGTGTAGGGTCCCTGGGTCAAAAATCGAAAATTTGGGAAATCGAAGATTGGGTGAATCTAGGTGGAAAGAAATCATTTTGGTTGAGCCATGAAGCCATTTCAAGCCCATATGAGCCATGAAAGGACTCATTTCGAGGCATTCACTATGTTGTTCCTAACCCTCTTAGCCTAAGGGCTTGTGGGTTAAGACCATCCATGTGAATCACCTACATGAGTCAGAGGTTAAGTTGGGTATGGGTGTGGTTTTAGGAAGTGTGTGGAAATGTAGTGTGTAAGTGTAGTGTAAGTCAGCCTCTTCACTGCACCGTGCCACCTGTAGGCGCTCCTAAGGCCAAAGAATCCTATAGAACTCATCCTTTAAACTTCCACATTTCGATTTCAACCCTCTAGGTGATTAGGGGTCTATAGTCAAGTTTCGTGGAGCTTCGCAGGAGTTTAGAAGTGGTTTAAATTTCTAAAAGGTGGGTCCCAATTCTAGTCCTCTAAGATAGTCAAAGAAAAAGTCTAAGGCTAGATCCTAAGCACTAAAAAGAAGGGAAGACCTCATCAAAAATGAGGTCAACAAATGGACCCCCAATAGGTGTGGTGAGCTGACGGAGCACACCGCGCGTATTGGTGTTGACCGAAGCGATCAACAAAACCAACACAGATGTCCAAGTGACAAACTTGGGACAGAGCAAAAGAATTTCCGCTGGGGAGTATCGGGTATGTTTCTGGAACCGGAGCAGTTGTCGGCACTATTTTCCAAAATCAAATTCTTGGGGTTGAGGATTTTACATCCGATACTGCATTGCTTTAGGATTCTTTTCCTATTGCAATGAAATACATCAAAATCAAACTTTGGGGTTGAGGATTTTACATCCGAGACTGCATTGCTTTAGGTTCTTTCCCTATTGCAATGAAATACATCAAAATTAAACTTTGGGGCCGAGGATTTTACATCCGAGACCGCATCGCTTTAGGTTCTTTCCCTATCGCAATGAAATACATCAAAATCAAATTTTTGGGCCGAGGATTTTACATCCGAGACCGCATTGCTTTAGGTTCTTTCCCTATCGCAATGAAATACATCAAAATCAAATTCTCGGGATCGAGGATTTTACATCCGAGACTCGCTTTGCTTTAGATTCTTTCCCTATTGCAATGAAATACATCAAAATCAAACTTTTGAGGTTAAGGATTTTACATCCAATACCGCATTGCTCTGAGATCTCTCCTCATTGTAATGGTTCAATCCAATCAATTCAATTTTCTTTTAAGGTTGAAGATGTTACATCTAAAACCACAAAATTCCAATTTTCATTTCAAGATTCAAATCCCTCCAAATTAATTTTAACAAAACTTCAATCTAAATTAAAACTCAAGCTAAAATCTGAACTTACACATCAAAACTTAATCTGAAACAAAATAAAATCTAAATCGAAATTCCCCGCATCATGTGATTTGGGATTCTCCTCCTTTTCCTTTCCCCAGCCGAGAGTTCGAGAATCTCCAGCCTCGCAGATATACTTGACACTCCCCAGCGAAAATTCTTCTACTCGATCCTAAGTTTGTCACTGGACATCCGTGTTGGTTTTGTTGATCTTTTCGTCAACGCCAATACGCGCGGTGTGCTTGTTAAGCACACCACACCTATCAGGGGTCCATTTGTCGACCTCATTTTCGATGAGGTCTTCTCTTCTTCTCTTTAAGTACTTCAGGATCTAGCCTCAGGCTTTTCCTTCGACTATCCTAGAGGATTAGAATTGGGACCCACCACTTAGAAATTCAAACCACTTCTTAACTCCCCGCAAACTCCACAAACTCGATCGTAGACCCCTAATCACCTGTGAGGGTCGAAATCAAATGTGGAAGTTTAAAGGATGAGTTCCTATGAGACTCTT